>CATIWQ010380848.1:0-34151 GCA_949673415.1 Euphorbia schlechtendalii
ATGGGTTGCTGATGTAGAAGGTTCTTGTTGCGCTAAAATACACTCCAAGCCTCTAACAAGGGAGGTACATGCGATATGGCAACAAGTGCTCCACTCGCTCAAGTACTATCTTTTCTCAGGGAGGCAGATTAGTACAAGAGAAAGCTTTGATGTAATAAGGGTACCTTAGACTTATGGGCTAATCCCTTCTACTACAATGCTTTATTATGAATATAAGAGAAAATGGAATAATGTGATCAATAATTTTCGGCACTTATCCAAAATCTAAAACCTTTGAAAAACAAGTTTTAGAAAAATCCCTAGCGGAGTCGCCATTGTGAGCGGGCGACACGGAGCGGTGGGCAGAGAGCGCGCGATTTCATAGGCGCGGTCCACCGGGGTGTTTGTGAAAAAAAGAAAACACCGGGTCTGGGACCTGGGAAAAAGGTTTGAAAGAGAAAAAGGCGAAAAAGGTTTAAGATCGGTTCGAACATGAATCCACCGTCTCTTAGTGTGGAGACGCCACCTGGATTAGCTCTTTCCAGGAATGAGAGTCCCGTGAGGCTTAATGTCCGGGGGACGGCCCACCAAGACACGGAGATTCGAGTCCGGGATAAGTTACTTATTTCTTAAGTGATCACATTTTATTACATCTACAGAAAACCGTATTTTCTTAATTATGCATATTCACACTTAGGTCGTTTTTTAAGTTTACATGTATGATTCACGTATTGCGAAATAATAAATCATTCACAAAGCGGAAAAATAAAACATCCACAAAACAGTATGTAAATGCGGAAAGTAAATGCGGAAAATAAAATTATAAGGCTTTTAAAAATCGGGGGATGCAACCGCCCGCTACCCTATTAATTACATTTTCCGTAAAAATATATGCAATACTCGAAGGAAAATAAATCCTAAGCATACATCTAACCTGCATCCGCAAAGGTTAGCACGAAATATCGCACATATGTTCGATTTGATTTTAGCGAGGCCCGTGTGGCCTAATTAAAACATCGACGATTTAAAAGTTGTTGATTTAAATAAAAAATTGGTTCATTTTTATTCACACGTATGTTGGCCAATTTTATTAGTGAAAATGATCGCATGGCAAGTGGTGAGGTCTGTTGTCCGGGAATATATTTTATTCCCTTCGTGAGGGTATTCTAATACAAAAATTAAAAAGAAATAAAAGAAGAAGGAGAATTACAACATTATTTACAACAACAAGGAATAGAAATAATTCATAGGCCAAAAACAAAAAAATTAAAAAAGAAAAGAAGATGAACATGGAATTTGCAGCTCTAGGAACTCAAAGGCTTTACCCTTTTGGCGTGAATCCACTTCGGCATGTCCATTTGATTCCCGGGAGCGTTCCACGTTTGTTTTTTTTGTAGTTTAGGTGAAAAGGTTGATGTAAAAGTCCAAAAATCTTCGTTTAATTCTTGGGGTTTTAGTGTAATTTAATTGGAAAAAAGAATTGGTTGTTGGAAAATAAAGTGTTTATTTATCCAAAAGATACTCAGACTCGGGTTCTAAATTGGTTTTAGACCCGAGAATATCTGAGGATTTAAGAAGAAAAAAAAGAAGAAATTTTATGAAAAGATGAAGAAATTTGGGATTCAAAAGTGTTTTTGATCCGAGAAAAAGTTAGAAGAAAGTGAGAAATATTGTTTTTATTTTTTATCTGAAAGAGAGGATTTTTCTCTCTGAATTTTCAAGCCCCCCCTCTGTACTGAAAAAGACCCAACTATTTATAGAAAAAAGTCTCGAAAAATCTAAAATAGGAAGGCTGGTGAGGCAGCCTCGCCGAGAGCCTGGCGAGGCCTCACCAAGGCTCTTAGCGAGGCCTTGCCAGGACCATTGGCGAGGGAAGCCTCGCCAATAGGCCTGGTGAACTCGCCAGAAGGTCTGGCGAGTTCGCCAGGAAATCTGGCGAGGCTCGCCAAGTTTTGGCGATGCTTGCCAGCTTACTGGCGATGCATGCCAGAATCCTGGCGAGCTTGCTAGGGTTCTGGCGATGTTCGTTAGGTCGCTGGCGAGCCTCGCCAGGCCCTTGGCGAGGTTGGCCATCTCTCTGGTGAGCCACGCCTCGCCGAGTATAGGCGAGGCGAGTTCCAGATCTGGCTTCCGATTACGTTTTTTATTTTTTTTGTATTTTTATATATATATTTTTTTAGTTTATTTTCTAAATTAAAGTTCTTTTAAATTCAGAGACGAGGAAAACTCCCAAATGAAGATCATCGGACGGTCAAAAATCGTGTTATTCGAGGATAAATTTCCCGAAAAGCCGTCATCATTGAACGCGCGAGTTGGTACAAAATCCCATGCTCACACCAGTGTGTTTGCCATATTTGAGAAAAACATAGAATGGGGGTTTCCTCTTCCTTTATCCCCCTTCATATGCTCTATACTGTGAGAATTCAACCTCCCCCCTGGCCAGGCGCATCCCAATTCCTGGCTTGAACTCGTCCTTCTTAATAAACTCTACACTAACCTATGGCTTCAACTGGACGGAATGGTATTATGATGATTTTACCATCCCGTCTCCATGCTTTATAAATTGGACAACGAGTTCTTGACTGTAGTTAGGACTTCTCAGGGTTGAGCTTGTCAGTTTCTCTTTTTCCTTTCATTGCTAATTTACTTTCTTTTTTCCTTTTGCAGGAATGGCTGATTGCCTTGGTGATATGGCTGCTTTAATTACAGAGCTAATGCAGACTCATCTTGCCAACCCCTCAGCTCAGATGCCATCTACCGACCCTCTTGCAAGCCCTCAATGGCCCTCTATGGAGAAACTCCTCTGAGATGTGGAGGAGATAAATGAGGTCAGCCTTCCCTCCGAGCCAGGTGTGGTAGAGGTCTCCTCTTCTTCTGAGAAAAGGGATGAGGAAGTCAATCTTGGCAGGGGTGCTGATCATGAGACCGCGGAGGCAGGGAAGCCTAAGGATAGAACCGAGAATAGGCCTGTGATATGGGATGTGGATTTCCCAGAAGTTAAGAAACGTACTAAGCGAAATAGGAAGCCTAAGGTTTCATCGGTTGCCGTTACTTCAAAGTGGGCCTGATCCTCGTCTCCTACGAAATCCCTCTCAAAGAAGCCGAGGGGGATGAAAAAGGTGAGAGTAGTAGTCCGCCTTCCAACCCCGAGGGGAATGTTAACCCTAAACTCCCTTCCTCAGTTAAGGTAAGAATCTTCCCCATTTCTACCGTTGTTGTCTCATTCTTCCTTTAATCTCCATGTCTTGTTCTTGTAGCAGTGGATGGAGGAACATAGTCCGGACACTGACTTTTCCAACCTAGCCATCGTGGAAGAGCTCTGCTAGTTCTTGGAGCTCCCTGGCGACGAGGCTCACTAAGATGGTCGAGGCTACTTTCTTTGGCCAAAGAGCATATTTATTAGAACGTTAGGGTGACTCAACTAATTTATTTGGAAGTTTCCATTTCTTTCTTCTCCCCTTCTTATTTTAACTCCTTTATTTAACGTAGTCTCTTGCGGATTCCTATCAATTGCTCAAGCATTTGCGCTAGACTAATCAGGAGCTCCGGGTCCGGGAAGAAGAGAAGGTGTACCAGGCCATTGAGTTGGGGAGACTCACCAATGAGCTGGCTACCGTGTAGGAGGACCTATAGAAAGCCAAGGCTGCAGAGGTGGAGCTGCAAAAGGTGCTGAGATGTTCTCCAAGCTCACTATAATCTTGGAGAATAGCAAAGTAGCCGTAACCGCTCTCACTACCGAATTAGAGGGCCTCAAAGTCTCTAGTACGGAAGCCAAGTCCCTGTTGGAGGCAGACCTCACTCAATCCCGCCAAGAGGTCACCTCATTGGGGGAGGAGTTGAGGAAGTCCAAGGATGATCCTGCCGTTCTTAGAGCTTAGTTGGATGAAGCGTGTGTCAGAGTGGCTTTATCTGAGAAAGCCTTGGTCGGGGCTCACAGGAAATGCAAAGCGGTGAAACATCATTATCATCGGGGGAAGAAAACAATCTTGACCAATTGGAATAAACATCGCATAACTTTCTGAGCCTTGCTCCTAAAGAAGACCGCTGAGAAGTTCCCTAGGGCAGACCTGGATGATCTCGTACTGATGACCGACCCCAAGATTGGTGACCCTCTTTAAATCTGGCCTGATGATGCCCCCTATTTAAGGATCTCATGCCAAAGCAATCCTCTAATCCTGCCCCTATGGCTCCGGTGGACCCCTTTACCTCTGAGGCTAGCTCAGAATACTCAAAACTAGGAAACTTAGATGAAGTTTCTTCTTTGTAAAATGTACATATATTTTTTAATGGGAATTTGAGCTTTCTTGCGTTTGCCGATCTAGTCTTTTTTTTATTTCCCCTGCCTCTTTAATGATCTCTGCCTTATTGTACTTACCTTTAATTTTCACATTATTTTATACTTCAAGCAACTTTTACCAGCGATTTTACCGTGTTATCTTTATCTTGGGCCTAGAAGGCGCTCTTCAATTATTTAGATAACATTTAATTCTAGCCCTTAAACTTTCTTAAACCTTGGCATGTAACCTGATTTTATTAGTAGCCCCTAAGGCTCCCGATACATTGGGGCTCACGAAGCTCTCTACTTCGGCCTTTAAGGCCTGATTTTATTTAGGGCCTCTAAGGGCACTCAAATGTACTTGGGCTTAAATAGCTCTCTACTTCGGCCTCTATCTTGAATTTATTTAGGGCCTCTAGGGCGCTCAAATGTATTGGAGCTTAAATAGATCTCTACTTCAGCCTTTGGCATGAATTTATTCAAGGAAATTATAGCAGTTTATAAATACTGAGATAAGAGATAAAGGTAATTTTCATTAATAAAACATGAGTACTAAGGTACTCGAGAACAAATACACATTTGACAAATTAAATAAAACGAGTTTAATAGCCAGGGTAGAATTTTCGTAGAGCTGTAGCATTTTATGTTCTCGGCAAAGTCCTTCCAGCCATGTCTTGGTTTCTGTAGGTATTTTGGCTTACCTTCTGGGTGATTCTGAACGATCGCTCCTAGTTGATACCAAATTTACCTTGGCCGATCCTTACTCTAGAGGCTTCCATGCTTCACAAGACCAGCTCTCCCACTTGGAAGGTTTGGGGCTTTAAGTTTGTTAAACGCTTGAGCCACTCGTTGTTTGTAGGCAGCCATTCTGATGTAGGCTCGGTCTCTCCTCCCTTTCAGGTCATCCAAGTTCCTTCGCAACATATCTTCGTTGGTGGACTGCCCCACATAATTGTCTACTCTCTCGCTAGGGGTACCAATGTTGGCGGGGATGACGACCTCGGTTCCATAAGTTAGTAGGAACAGAGTCTCTCTTGTGGTGATCCTTGGGGTAGTTCGGTAAAACCACAGTACGTTATTCAGCTCATCTACCCAAGATGACTCGTGCTTCAAGATGTGAGTTTTAATCCCATTAATGATGGTTTGATTAATCACCTCGATCATCCTGTTACACTGGGGGTAAGAAACGAAGGAGAAGTGTAGCTTAATATGTAGGCCCCTATAGTAAGCCTTGAACGGTTTATAGTTAAACTGCTTTCCGTTATCAGTAATGATAGTGTGCGATATTCCAGGTAAGTGTATAATTACACTTATTATCATAACAATTTCAATCATAAAATGATATGGTTTTGTTTCATTTTATACTTCATATAAAAGATTTCACGTGGTATGTAGTTGTTTTTTTATGCAAATACAAAAACTAGGTGAATCTTGGGAGTAAAATGATCAAAGATGGAATTCTATGGAAAAAGAGTGAAAAAGGTGCAAAAAGATGCGTGGAATACAAGGATTTAGCTTAGGATCGAAGCTGTTAAAGATTGGCAAAGTTGTGAAGAAGAAACATGAGGAAAAAGACATGTCACGATCGTGACACCCATTCATGGTCGCGACTTGTTACTCTTCATGAGAACAAAAATACAAATCATTATTCACGATCGTGACTTGTGATGGTTATTAGTTATCTCTTTTCAACTACCAACCGCCAGATAATAACGATTAACCGCCATCAACTACCAACCGAAAAGACACCTTAAGAAGTTAACCAATCATAAAAAGGTACCTTTCCATTGTGGATTGGAATGAATCTTTGCATCCAATCATATTGAAGTGATGCAACCCTTCACCAAAGGACATGACTCTTCGTTTAGATAGACGCAACCCTTCATACTCTATAAATAGGTGTCAAGACAAGTCAATTTCATGTAGAGTAGTGTGTGGGTTATGTATGGCATTGAATGATAGTATGCATGCATAGATAGAGAGTGAAAATATCTAGATTTTGCTACGTTCAAAGTTTCAGCGAGAAAAATGTATAAGTGATTCGATTCCTATTTCGATCACTATATTTCTACACAAATTCGAGCGTTTGTTGTATGAGTGTAATTGCAAAGAACTTATCAATAAAAGTTTTCGTTCTTCAACATTCTTATATTTGAAATTAACAAAGAATAGCATCCTAGCGAAGGTTTTGTACTAATCGATATCGAATTCAAAGTAGACGCATGAATTGCGGGAATTGATGACTCCCATTAAAGATTGGATATGATTTGATAAACTTTAGCTTTCACTTGCATACCTTACAACTTTACTTTGTTTTCTGCTTATACTTTCTATTTCAAATTTTTGATATGTCTATGTGTCATAACGAGTATTTCATCTCATTTATATTAATGAAGTTATATGCTTTCGAGTTAACTTTAAGAGTGATTTTGGGGTTAATAAGATTTGTATAATCATTGGATCTATGATTATAACACAGTTTAGTGAGCTAACATTTTTGGAGTGGTAACTTGCTAAATAAGGCTATGTGAGAGCGACCCTTACTAAGCATAGTATTATAGTTATTCAGGTTCTTATAAGTGTCATAATTCGTTTACCCCATATTTAGAAAAGTCATCTCATGTGTTGCTTTGCGGTGAATTATTGAATATTGGCATCTAGAACCATATTTGTACAAGTTATTTAGTGTACGCAATATTCTTCATGATTTTGCATGTTTTTCTCTACTTAAGTTATTCTTAGGAAACATCTATATATTTTAAATTTTCTCTAGTCTGTTCATAAATCTATCCATTCATTCGTCTATCATCCAAACCCCTCCAATATAAATTCCATATTTTCATTAACCCCGTAACTCTAGTTGGTCTTTAGAACCGAATTCCTTCCCTGTGGGATTGATATCTTTTAAAACTACATCGACACTATATACTTGCAATGGTCACCATTTTTCTATTTTGATAAGCGGTATTGGTAACACCTGTTAGTATTTTGAAATTTTATCTTATCAGTAGAAAAGTGGGAAATAAGGTTTTTGGCACCGTTAGCGAATTTAAGCCTATCGGAACGAGTATAGTCAAAATCTTGCAATCAAGTTTTTAGCGCCGTTACCAGGGAAGGTAAGTGCGTTCTTAGAGATAAAAAATCTAGAAAATATGGTATATTTTCCAAATTTATCTAATTGTTTCTTTCTTAAACTGTATAATTTGTCAATCCTAACTTTGATGTGAAAATGAATATGAAATTATCATCTTGGAGGTGATACGTCATATTATTATGTCTAAATTCTCGACAAATAGAAGAAATTCTTCTATTTTTCGTATTCATGTTCGTGACCCCCATTCATGCTCATTAATCCCTAATTAAAACTCTGTATTTCTCAAATTCTGCAAGTCACGATCATGACATATAATCATGATGCTAACTTGTGAGATAACTACAGCAGTTTAGCAGTTATTCAACTGTTATTCCTCACACCTCCATAAAATTGATGTACATGTGTTCATCAATTACTCACTTCTGGAATCTGAATTTCTACCTCTCCAATCACAAATCTATTACAGATCTAAAATTACTTCATTTCTTTCAAACTTTTCTTTCATCTTACAATGGTTTTCGCAAACAAATCCAATCTAGTTCCGCCAACAAACCTACAAGAGTGGTACGAGGCTCCATTCTCGATCCATTCTCGTGAGGAAGGAGATCATTTTGAAGTTATCAATGATGCTAAATATAAGAGTTCCTATACCATTCATAGGAATAGTTTCATCAGCCTTGGAGTTTATGACAGAGTTATGTATTATCTAAGAATTCTTAACTTTGTCATTTACTAAAATATGACTCTAGGTAACAGTGTGAACAACTGTATGGAGATGTTGGTCACACTTGTATGGAGGAACGATAGGAAGAACTGCTTAGTCTGTCATCATCATGGGAAAGAGTATAAGTTGACAAGGAAAGCACCAGAAAAGTATATGAGATTTCCAAGGGATTGCTATAACAAGATGCTTCCTGGATGGGATCCCTTACCAACATGGAATCTCCTGACTGGCCAAACCGAGTTCAAATAAGAATCTACCTAAAGCCGGTGGATTCGTGATCCTTGTTTGCTCGCATTACACTTTTACTTAAGTGGAGCATTGTTTAGCAAGTTAACTTTCGATCTTGTCATTCTTAAAGAATTGTTTGTGTTGGAAGCAATTTGGAATGGTACACCTGTTGATATTTCAGGGATTATGATGGAGACACTCATGTCTGTCGTGCAAAATCCCAAAATAATGGAATACGGGTGTCGAACGATGGCAAATCTATTGGGCCAGATTGGGAGAATGCCCTATGCCACTGAAGTCTTTACTGATGAAGAAGAAATTCTGGAGTTAACAACGAAAGTTTTCTTTGAGTATGGATTTCTAGTCAGGTGCATCGGGGTTAATAGAATCACCCATGATTGGAAATCATGGGAGGATAGAGTGGAAGCCGATAAACAATGAGAAAGGGAAATTGCAAGGGAGGAAGAACATAGAATAACCAACCGTTGGGGAAGGTTGAATGAAATTATGGAGGCGCAGATATCAATTCATAGGAAAATCGATGATATTCATACGCTGATGTTTGATGTCAAGCGAGATCTACGGGAATCTTACTAAAAGATTGATTTGTTAATAGAATCACTTTCTTCTGAATAAATTAATTGGTTTTCACTTAGATTTAGGATTTTGTACAGTTTGATGTTTCTTTGTTGTTTCTTGTTTGTTTTCTTGTTTAATTGTGTTTGTTGTTATATGTTGAATTTGAATATAATATTTATTTTATATTTAACATGTTTCTTTTCCTATGTTTTTGTAGGACTAAGTCTAAAAATACAAGAAATAAAGGAAGCAGGTTGCGACCGCAATTATAGATCGCACCCGTGACATGATGTAGTAACATTTTCTGTTTCTGTCGTGAAGAAAGTCACAATTGTGATAGGCCTTCGTGATAGCAACATGGGCAGAATATTACCATTACAGATCATGATTTAACACGCGACAGATGGCTGAAACTGCCATTAACGGCTAGTTTGAAGGAAAAATGGCTATATTGACTATTTTAACTAATAAATGACCTATTAGAACTCTATATAAAGCTCTAGATTGAATCCATAACTACCACAACCTTCTATAAAAGCTTACAAAAGTTCTGATTCTCTATTCCTCTACATTCAAAAAACCTTTCTTTCAACCTTTACTTCAAAACCAATATGCCTCATGTTAAGGTAGCTGCGAATAGAAGAGAATTCTTGAATCATCAACAAGATTATGATTGTCCTTTTCCCATTCGATCAAGTGAAGAAGGGAAAAGATTCCAAGTTTTGAAGAAATTGGAGATCAACTGGATGATTTTTCTTGATTTGATTTTCTTGGAGACTTTAGGATTCCATGAACAAATGGGGATGTATCTTGCTGATCTTGGTTTAAGCACATTTGTGGGAATGCAATTTCCACAAAATCGTGATTTGATTTTAGAATGTCTAGTGACATTCGAATTTGATGATAAAAGGAAGAGGGCGATTCAATTTCCCAACCAAGGAAGGCATTGCATCATCACAAGAGAGATGATGGGTACTTGGTTTTGGTTTGAAATTGAAAATTCATCGAGCATAATGGATTCTTTTCAAGCAAATCGAGTTTGGGCAGATTTAAAGGGTAAGAGAGTTTTCGATCCCAAAAATTCCTCAAATAAACTTATTAAGGATGAGTGTATTCTTCTACTACACAAATATCTTTCCACTCCGGTATTCTGTCGAGTAGAAAACACCAAAGTCCATAAAAGATATTTGTTTGTTCTTTCTTGTGCATTAAATAAGCAAAAAGTGGAGTTCGTGGATATTATTTGGGATATAATGAAGAAGAATTGTACGAGCTTGAGAAACTAGATTGGGGAGCCGAAATTATCACCGCTATCATCTTGGGTGCATGAAACAAACTCCCCTATTTTTAACAACTGGGTGAGTATTTTGGTTATATGGATGGGAATTACTTGAAGAATATCTAACTTCTTTAAAAGAATTATGGTGTCTATTCCTTCTACTCCTACTCCAACCGCGCCAAGAAGTTAATCTCGACTCATGAAGATTCTTCAGTTGGCCCATCTAATCCAACTGCAAGACGTCATCCTGGAAAGGCTCCGAAGAAGAAGACGAAGCTCTGGAAGATTGGAAGGCGAGTATGCAATAGAAATCGGACAATTGCCAAGCGGAACTTGGAGTAATGAAGAAAGACATGAAGATTCTAAAGAAAAGTAATAAATTGATGCTTTGAAAATAACTATCCTTCTTTAGAAAACATAATTGTCAATTTACTCCTAGTCCCCCGGATTCTCCTTCTCAATGAACAGGTTTACTCTTTTCCTTATTTTTCTTTTAGAAATTTTTATGCTAGTTGTTTATTTTTAGTTTTTAGATTTTCAATTGAATAAAATCTCTCACAATGAAGACATTGTGTTCTTTAGTGTGGGGGGGCAATTGTAAAATCCAAAAAATCCAAAAAAATTAAATAAAATTAAAAAATTGAAGAATTTAAAAATTTTTCTTGATTTTGTGTTATTTATACATTATCCATACCTATGCTATACTAACATATGTTCCAAGGTTATTGTGAGTGTTAGGTATTTCAAGGTTGATGTTAGTGCATATTTCAAACAAATTGTTTCAAGTATGACCACACGATTAAGAGTGTGAGCGTTTTGGCACAACATTTAGCATTTGGGAAGGATGACTTGTGAGTAACATTCAAAAGCAACATTCCAAATAAGTTTCGATATATATTTCAATGCAACATGAATTAGTATAATTTATGTAGTTTTAGTTTAATGCTACCGATAAGTTTTAAGTGGAGTAATATCTTGTACTATTCTTACTATGAGTTTTATATGCTATTCTCGAATATGTCCTATAAGTATCGAGTGTGTTTAAAGTGTTGGGAAACTATAGCCATAATAATTTGAAAGTGATCAATAAAGGATGAGGGTATAAGAGAGAGAAATCAAAAGAAAGAGAGGATAACCAATGAGTTATGCAAAAGGTGAGGAATGGTACTGAGCAGAAACTGCAACCATTCAATGAGTGAAAAAAGAAAAGTAGCATAGCATGTACAAACTTGTACTTAAAAAACTTATGCTTAAAAGAAAAAAAAAGAGAGAAAGTGGTATGGAGCATAAAATGCAACCACTAAAAAAAGGGGAGAGTGGTATGGAGCATAAAATGCAACCACTAAGAGTATTTTTAACATCCTAGGTTACCAAGAAATGCCTTGAGATCAAACTTTCCAAAGTGTGCTCCCTTTATCCTTTATACTTCATGCTACACTTGAGAGAAGGAAATTTCCAAGTGAGCATATAACACTTATATGAAGACGCAATTCGGTGGACCCTCCATTAAGAGCAAATGTACGCAACTGAACTATGTAAATTGCACATTACTAATTTGTGGGAAATTTCGAACTTTTAATTGAATTTTATGCAACTTGGGAATGAGGTAATCACTACAATAGTCTTTCACCAAATGAGGTACGAACTTGAATTAATATATTTACACTTCTGTTGGGTTTACCTTGAGGACAAGGCAGAAGTTAAGTGTGGGGGTGTGATAAGTGTATAATTACACTTATTATCATAACATTTTCAATCATAAAATGATATTGGTTTTGTTTCATTTTATACTTCATATAAAAGATTTCATGTGGTATATAGTTATTTTTTATGCAAATGAAAAAACTAGGTGAATGTTGGGAGTAAAATGATCAAAGATGGAATTCTATGGAAAAAGAGTGAAAAAGGTACAAAAAGATGTGTGGAATACAAGGATTTAGCTTAGGATCGAAGTTGTCAAATATTGGTAAAGTTGCGAAGAAGAAACATGAGGAAAAAGACATGTCACGATCATGACACCCATTCGCGGTTGTGTCTTGTTACTCTTCATGAGCAGAAAGTTATAAATCATTATTTACAATCACGACATGTGATTCGCAATCGTGACTTGTGACGGCTATTGGTTATCTCTTTTCAACTACCAACCGCTAGATAATAACGATCAACCGCCATCAACTTCCAACCGAAAAGACACCTTTTGGAAGTCAACCAATCATAAAAAGGTGCCTTTCCATTGTGGATTAGAATGAATCTTTGCATCCAATCATATTGAAGTGATGCAACCCTTCGCTAATGGACACGACTCTTCATTTGGATAGACGAAACCCTTTGTACTCTATAAATAGGGTTCAAGACCAGTCAATTTCATGGAGAGTAGTGTGTGGGTTATGTATGGCATTGAATGATAGTATGCATTCATAGATAGAGAGTGAAAATATCTAGATTTTTCTAAGTTTAAAGTCTTAGCGAGAAAAATGTATAAGTCATTTGATTCCTATTTCGATCACTATATTTCTATACAAATTCGAGCTTTTGTTGTATTAGTGTAATTGCAAATTACTTATCAATAAAAGTTTTCTTTCTTCAACATTCTTTTATTCGAAATTCACAAAGAATAGGATCCTAGCGGAGGTTCTGTACGAGTCGAGATCAAATTCAAAGTAGATGCATGAATTGTGGGAATTGACGACTCCCGTTAAAGAGTGGATACGGTTTGATCAACTTTAGCTTTTACTTGCATACCTTACAACTTTACTTTGTTTTCTTCTTATACTTTCTATTTCCAAATTTATGATATGTCTATGTGTCATAATGAGTATTTCATCTTGCATCATTTTTATTAATCAAGTTATATGCTTTCGAGTTAACTTTAAGAGTGATTTCAGGGTTAATAAGATTGTGTATAGCCACTGGATCTATGATTATAACGTTGTTTAGTGAGCCAACATTTTTAGAGTGGTAACTTGCTAAATATGGCTATGTGATAGTGACCAGTACTAAGCATAATATTATAGTTATCTAGGTTCTTTTAAGTGTCATAATTCGTTTACCCTAGATTTAGAAAAGTCATCTCATGTGTTTCTCTGCGGTGAATTATTAAATATTAGGGCGTCTAGAACTGTATTTGTTGAAGTTATTTAGTGTATGAAATATTCTTGATAATTTTGATTGTATTTCTCTACTAAATTTGTACTTAGGAAACATCTATATATTTTACATTTTCTCTAGTTTGTTTATACATCTATCTATTTATCCATCTATCATCCAAACCCTCCAATACAAATTATCTTATTTCGTTTGTTCCGTAACTCTAGTTGGTCTTTAGAACCTAATTCCTTCCTTGTGGGATCTATATCTTTTAAAAATACATCGAAATTGTATACTTACAGTGGTCACCATTTTTCTATTTTGTTAAGCGGTATTGACAACACTAATTTGTATTTTGAACTTGTATCTTATTAGTAGAAAAGTGGGGAATAAGGTTTTTAGCACCGTTATCGAATTTAAGCCTATCGAAATGAGTATAGTCAAAATCTTGAGGTTAATTCCGTAGATAGTAATTGTTTTTATTAAAAAATTGTATTACTTGGTTCAACATTATGGTGGCGTCGGCTTCAGCTCTAACCGATTTTGAGAAACGGTCTACTGCCACAATGATGAACTTCTTCTGTTATTGGACCATGGGTAGAGGCCCCATAATATCCATCCCCAAGTAGAGAACGACCAAGCCATCCTGATCACCGTCATCCTGCTTGGAGGGGCCGGAAGGTTTTTTGCATAATTTTGACAAGGCCGGCATCTCTGGATGATATCTTTCTCATCTTCCTCCATGCTCAGCCAAAAGTAACCCTACAATTGTGCTTTCCTCACTATTACATCTTTCTTTTCATGACCTCCATAGATCCCCTTGTACTTTTCCTTGATAACATACTCCGCGTCTTTCCGGTCAAGGCACTTCCTCCAAGGGTGGCTAACAGACTTTAGGAATAGATTTCCTCCTTGAGGGCATATTGGAATGATTTGTAGATGACTTTTTGCACCTCAGCCTCATATCTGCCTGTAGTACCCCCCTCCATTAGATAGCGCAAGATGGGAGTGTACCACTTCGGCTCTTGAGGGTCGGCCCCGATCATAAAGATTTCTGGTTGGTTGATACTTGGGGTTGTAAGCTCTAGAATCACTCCTAGGATAATCCTTTCCCCTAACAGATCCGATGCAGCTTTAGCACATCTGTCTGCCTCGGCGTTTTTAGTTTTGGGAATGTGGTAAATTTCTAATTTGGAACCCTTCTTCTTGATTCTGGCCATCTGGTTCTTGACTAGCTCTACGTATTTCCTCATTATCTCATCTTTGATGGTGTATCCGCCCCCTAACTTATTAACCACTAGTTTAGAATCGCTACAGATCTTGACTCAGTCTGGCTCCATTGCTTCGATTATCCTCAATACCCCCATAAACGCTTCATATTCCGTGGCGTTATTCTTAACCTTAAATGTTAAGTGAATGGCTTGATTAATAACCACACCTCCGAGGCCTTCCATGTGTATTCCTATGCCTCCTAGGTGGTTAGCCGAGCTTCCATCCACTTCTACTATCTATGTGATCACTTGTAAGGCCTCCGCCTCGGTTTCAGGTACCTCCTGTATGAAGTCTACTAATACTTACCCTTCATGGCCTTCCTAGGCTTGAAACATACATCGAATTAGGATAGCTTCAGTACCCATTCTGCTATTATGCATGAGGTCTCAAGCCTTTACAATACCTTCTTCAGGCCCAGGTTGGTTCGGACCACTATGGGGTGGCTCTGGAAGTAATGCTGTAAGCTCTGGGACTCAGTGATAACCGCGCAGGCTGCCTTCTCAAGGCTCGGATATCTTAGTTTGGCCCCTTTCAACGCTTTGCTCACGTAGTAGATTGTAAACTGCTCCGATCCCTCTTCCTTTATCAATACCGCTCTTACGGTCTCTGTCCTGCTGCTGATGTAGAGGTATAATGTTTCAGATCTAATTGGTCTGCTGAGGAGTGGTGGGGAGGAGAGGAAGGTCTTGAGATCCTCAAATGCCTTCTCGCATTCCTCGCTCCAGCTGAAGTTCTTCGCGCCCTTTAGCGATTTATAGAAGGGGAGGCATCTTCTGGCCGAACATGAGATGAACCGTCCTAGGGCGTTTATCTTTCCATTGAGCTTCTATACTTTGTTTACACTCCTCGGTGATTTAAGGTCCACGATCACCTTTACCTTGTCAAGGTTTGCTTCAATACCGTGCTGGGATACAAGGAATCACAAGAACTTACCGCCAGTGATCCCCGAAGGCGCATTTCTTTGGGTTGAGCTTCAGATTGTGTTGGTTTAGGGTTCTTACCACCGACTCCACATCCTTCGGGGTGTTCTACGAGTGTCCGACTTTTAATGATCATGTCATCTACATACAGCTCCACTGTCTTTTCTATCATGTCCCCGAATATTTTTATAACCATCCACTAGTAGCTGGCCCCGGAATTCTTGAGGTCAAATGGCATGACCTTGTAGTAGTAGGTACCTTCGTGAGTGATGAACGATGTCTTTTCGACATCAATTTTGGCCATGGGGATTTTATTATACCCTGCTTAGGCATCTAGGGTAGAATATACGGTGAACTCTGCTGTGGAATCTACTAGTGAATCGATGCTTGGCAGCGGGAAACAATCTTTGGGGCATGCTTGATTCAGGTTAGTAAAATCCACACACATGCGATAGTCCCCGATTGGCTTCTTTACTAGCGCCACATTAGCAACCCACTTCGAATACTGCACCTCTCGGATATAATTGATACTTATTAATTAGGACACCTCTTCGGTTATGGCTCGTTATTTCTCTGGGCCATGGTTTCTCCTCTTTTGTCTTAACAGGGGGAAGTCCGGGCTTATGTTTAGTTTATGCTCCATGAGCATCGGGTCGATCCCTGTCATGTCCTCTGGTTGCCATGCAAAGGCATGCATGTTTTCCATTAAAACCCTGGCTAAATCATCCTTGGGTTCTCCCCTTAAGGTCTCTGCAAACCTGACTTCCTTGCCTCGTGCGAGAACCAGGGGTTTCAGTCTATCTACATCCTCGACCTTGTCCCTTTCTTCATGCTTTGGTGTAGGATAGGACCTCAAAGATGCCATATACATCTCTCGCGCCACTCGTTGACTGCCCTGTACCACGGCCAGCCCCTGTGGCATGGGATTAACATGGCGAGGTATCTTAAGGAGATCACGACCTCAGAATCTGAAATGGTGGGCCTCCCTATGATCAAGATATATGCGAATGGTATGTTGACCACCAAAAATTCTGCATGGTTTTTCCATCTAGGATATGAATCCCCCATCATCAAAGTTACTATCACGAACCCTGCCATGGTAACTGACTGGCCAGCTAACCCTATATCCGGTCCTTGATCCATCCTCAATTTATTAGGATTATTTTGTAGGGCATCAAAAGTGGTCGAGATCATTTGGTTGACCGAGCTTCCAGTATCTACCAGGACCCTCTTAACCAAGTAATCGTCAATGTTGACATTGATGATAAGGGCGTCTAAATCGGGGGAGGGCTTCTTCATATGTGTAAAAGAGAAGCTGGCGCTAGGGTCTGTGCAAGCATGGCTCCTGTCTTCACCCGTTCTCCGCTTTGTAGAAACGAGGCCTCCCGTAATCACATGTATGATTCCTTTAGGGACTAAAGGGGAATTTCTGCCTCTCTCCCTCCTTCCATGGCGAGGCCTTTCTTTTAGTATCTTCTCTGTTGACCACTCTCATGGGTGATCGGGTTGCTTTTGATTTTGATTCCTCCCTGGTGGATCACTAGCTAAAAACCGATTCAATTCTCTAGATGCTGCCTTCTTATTCAATTCTGTGGCCAAGTGCCTGCATTCTTCTGTATCGTGGCCTCCTGAATTATGGAAGTCTTAGTAAGTTCCTAGCCTCCCAAGTTGGCACATTTTCGAGGGGTACTCAATATTTTGGCCATTTTGCTCGACCCAGTAAAGCACCTCCTTCTTGCTTGCACGTAGTGGTAAAAATTCTCTATTTTCCTTCCTTTTGAACTCTCCCCTCTGAGGATGGCCGACCCCGTGTTGTCTTGTTAGGCTCACATTACTTCTTCCACTCTCCTGTCATGCCCTCTACTTCTGGTGGTTTTCCCATACTATCCATTTCCACGCCTCTTGCATCATCAGGGCCAGAGACTTTGACCTTTTAATTAGCAGTTCCTTTAACAATTCGGGGCATCGACAATTATTGGCTAAAGTATCAATAGCCACTTCCAAACCACACCCCCTTATTTCTAATGTCATCTTGTTGAACCACTTAAGGAAGGAGGATATGCTTTCTCCCCGGGCCTGCCTGCAAAGTTGTAAATCTTGAACCGTCTTCTAGGGGGCACCAAGGTGATGAAATATAAAATGAAGTCTTAGGCAATCTGTTTGAAGGATGTGATGGACCCCGGTTTAAAACCATCAAACCAATAATTGGCCGGCCCATCCAGCGTAGCCGGGAACAATATGCACTTCATGGAGTCCGATGCCACCGTAGAAATTAGGAATCGGTGAAAGTTCTTTATGTGATTAACCGGATCCATTTCCCCGTTATACATGCGCAGCTTCGGGTACTTGAATTTTGGATCAAAGGGCGCCTACTAGATTTCCCTAGAGAACAGGGACTCTGCATCTTCGATTTCTGGCAACACTGGGTCTACCCTACCTCAGTCATGCCTTCAGGTCTCTCATCACCTCTAGCTTTTGTTGCCTCATCGCGGCCTCCATTTCCTCCATTCTGACCGCCTCCTAGGTGGTCTTAAATATTCTCCCTATGAATGGTCTAAATGGTCCAATCTCCTATCTAATTCCCTGGCATATTCTGGCAAGGGTTTTTTCGACCTGCTCTCCTACTCGGACCAATTGCTCTCTAGGTCCCTCTCTAATGGGGATCTTCTATTTTGTGGGCGGTACTCAGGGGTCTCGGTTTGGGTAGCCCATTCTTCTAAAGAGCCTTGACTCTCCTAGTCATTGTGTTGTACCGGCCTCCACAACTGATCTGTGTGTCGTTCTGTCATTAGTTCTTTTCCTAGGTGGTGGGATCTAACGGGGCTATGGGATATTTCCCTTCTCCTCTCCGACCTCTCCTCACCAAACTTATCCGCCACCTTTTCAACTGCGGGGGGGTGTGTTCAGTTCCATCCTACTATATACCAGGTGTCTCTTGTAGCCGCTCAGGTTCCTATTTTGCATTGTAGCTTCCAAGGCTTGAAGCCTTCTCTCACTGGCCTCGCGGGTCTTTGTCATCAACTATTTAGTGTAATTGGCCAAAGCTTGTTCTTTCGGGGTGGCACTAGGTAAGCCAGACCTCTAAATCCCTTTCCATCTCCTCAGAGATTGGAATATGCGTCATAATGTTGCCACGGATGTCTCGAGGTGGGGTGCGTTCGCCTGTTTCAATAGAGGCACTTTCCCTTCAGCTGTAATCTTCTTCTAAATTACTAGTTAACTTCGCTTTTCATTGTGATGAATCGGGATTAATGGCAGATAATATGCAAGGAAGGTGTCCATACTCACCGCACCAATGATGTCACATGACCCAAGATGTGACTAAGTGACTAAAGATTGTTAACCTGCAACAAAAAAAACTAGTTAGACAGGCTCGGTCGGGGTTCCGGCGAAGCCTCTCCGATGCTCAAGTTAGTATAAGGGTGGGAGTATAATTGCTAGAATGAGTTTTTAGAGTTAATAGTACGTACCCGAGCAACTCCTGAAGAATTAGTATTTATGGCAGTTCTAATCACGTCATAACCGCTATAATCATGCTCGAATGGTGCTCGGTAACCGCCACCATGATGCGCCAACCGCTCTCACAGTGCTATAGCCGCCCTTGTGCACTAAGTCTAGCATAACCGTGGGAGTTATCTCTACTGCTCAAGCTTCTTGGGTTTGGTATAGGCCTCATGGGCTACAGGCCACAAGGTGGGCTGTTTATCATGGGCTTGGTGCGGGTCTCATGGGTTACAAGCCATGAGGTGGGCTGCTATCAACTTGAATTTTTGTTGTAATTTTAAATATTTTAAATAAATAATATAAAATTATATTGAATGTGTTTGACTTTTTTATTTTAATAAATATTTTTAAAAAAGTTCTTTATATTAGGATTGTTTTTTTATTTGCCATATTTTTTTTTATTAAATTTAGTCTTTACAAATCTTTAATTTTGCAAAACTTAAAAAGATACTTGAAAAGAAAATCTTTTCTTTTTTGTTTACATTAAAAGGGGAAACATTGTTTCCTTCTAACATTTCTTAAGTTGATTTTGTCAACCTTTATAACTATCTTATCTCTTATTTAGTATGAATTTCACAACTTCAAACATCTATATCTCACAAACCGTTGATTTTTTCGAATCGATGCTTTGAAATATTTTGTTCTAAGTTTTCTTTAAAATGACATTTAATTTTTTGAAAAAAATAATATTTCGCAGTCTTATATAGTGTATAATTATGGTGTAATGCTTGTTTTTTATTACCTTTTCATGAAAGCGTTATACATGGTATAAAGTTGTATAATGAATATAAATAGACTTTTTTTCTCTTTTATGTTCATAACAATACTGATTTCCCCATAAAAATCATGATATGGAAACCTTAAACCTAATATGAAAGCTCTAATACATAGTATAATAGCGGTTATGTTTACAACAAAACTCACTTTCTAGTAGAAAAAAATTATCTACTCTTATACATAATATAATAGTTGTATAATACCATTTTTACTGATTTTTTTCATGAAGGCGTTATACATGATATAAGAGTGATATAATGTATTCTATATAGTCCATTTTAAAAGACATTATACCACTCTTATACATAGTATAACGTCTTCATGAAAAATTATTTTTTTATTATACAGCTATTATACTATGTATAAGATTGTGATAAAATTTTTCTTTGAAAAATCAAAGTGTATGTCATTTTGAAGATAAAATTAAGATGGACAAAATATTTCAAGGCATCGATTAAAAAAAAATCAATGGTTTGTGAGATATGAAAGTTTGAAGTTACGAAATTTAAATTAAATAGGAGAGAGAAAGTAGTTACAAGGGAAAGAAGGTAAAACTAAAAAAATCTAATAAAATGGTAAAGTGAATTGTTGGATGCTAAATTAAGAATTTCGCATTTGATGGTTCTAAGTTCAGAAGATCATGAAATTTCAGAAGGAACCAAGCATAAGAACTCAAAAGCTTGTCAACTCATAGCATTCAGAAGAAATAGCTCCTTCAACAGATGATAAATACTTTAGAAGAAAGTTAAGGGACTCTTTAGTCATTCAACACTAAAAGTCATGGGAGCTGACATCGCATTAAATGCCACCGCGCGCCAAAAGCTCTTCCCTATGTGATAAAGGATAAATTTGGTTATTGTCTAAGGAACAGAAACATTCATTTTCATTCCCTAAGAGATAATCTCTTTGGTAGATATCACATGAATTTAGTTGAAGCTTGCCATGTCTAAACAATTTCTAACGGAAACTCTCATGGAGAGAATGAGCAATTTTAAGTAAGACTCCAAACCCAACAGAAACATTCTCTCCCTCTATAAAAGGATGATAACTCCAAAGGAAGATGGTTGGTGAATTATGTAATTCAAAGGAGCAATCAAGCTATCAACCAATTGCAGTTTCTTCCCTTCCGAATCATAAAAGCAAACACAATCTTTCATATTTTTTAGTAACTAAGTTTTCACTAAAACAAAGTTCAAAAACTCATTCATCTCTTTCTAAACACAAATTGTAATCACTTGCTTGATAGATAAGTTAGTGTGAGGGAGCTTAGAAAACTTAAGAGAAAGGTACTCTGTAAGTAAAAAGCCCAAAGCCTTAGATACACGAAGGAAGGTACTTCTGTATTGGTATAGCTTACTTCTGCTGAGGTTGTTGGACAGTACTTCGACCAGCTTTGTATTGGTTTATTTCTTCACCAAAAGAAGAGTCAATAGTGGATTAAATCTTGGATAGAGTTTCTAAGGACTAGATTAGGCAAAGGTTGAACTAGGATAAAAATCTGTGTTTGCACATTTCTAACTCTTTTATATACATTGTCATTGCATTCATATTACCATCTACAAAGATTAAAATTATTGTACAAACATCTAATCTAAAAAGGGAGTTTGAGTGACAATTTCTAAACACTTGTTCACTTTGAAGAAGCTTTAGAAGTAACTTCCACTTAACCTCTGAACTCAAAAAAGAACTCGAAAAAGAGTCATTCACCCCCCTTTGACCTATTTATCACCTTACTAGGTCCAACAATTGGTATCCGAGCTTAACTCGAACAAAAAGATTAAAATCTATCTTGAGTAAACGATCATTATGGGTGATAATAGCATGAAACTATTAGACATGACGTATGTCCTAGAGGTAATTAGGGGGATATATATTAATTATTTATGATGTACAAACTATTTCAGATTAATAATAATAATAAAGGCATCTTTGTTATTTATCGACGTTATTTATTTTATGTATCTCGCCGGTATCATATATATGTGTTATAATATATATGCGCATTGATAAAACAAAGTCCATGACTACTTCATAGTGTGAAAGTGTGAGGAAATAGTGGGAGCTATGTGGTGTTAGAACTGCACACACATATTACTGAATAGTCTAAATATCTCTAGTCACAGTATCATTGAGACTAGACATCTATGAAGCTGACAACTAGCATGTGTAGGCTTACTCGGATTAGATCTAAGCATTCGATCTTAGGAGTTGAAGGTGGTACCTTGAGTTAACACATGAATGTATTTGAGGTAAAACATTGGTCTGGTTACCTTGTGTATGAGTTGCTATACTTTGGGTCATACTTATTCATACCCTGGCGATTATGATGATACGGGTGATTACGGGTATAGTGATGATCACTAGTTGGTAAACCTAGTAGTTAAGATGGGATCCATCGCTCCTAATTTAGTGATATAATGGGAGATGTAACTTAAGGCCTCTTGTTGAAGAGACACACTCAAAAACCTCTAATTAGAGTATAAGGTTGATATTATATTATTTTGTTCCTAGTAGCCTAGTTTTAGTTTTGAACAATTGATATTATATTCCTGATATCACTAAGAATATTATTTCTGTTGCGCGTTTAGCAACATATGGATTTGAGATTTTATTTTCTAATAATAATTTTCAAATTCAGCGTGATAATGTTCTTTATTCTTGTGAATATGTGTTGATGGCATTTATGTTCTAGATACAAAAACTGAAATTCTAAATATGAATATTATTAAGAAATCAAAGTTAGATAATGAGAAATCCTCATACTTATGACATTTTCGTCTAGGCCATATAAATGAGACTCGCTTAACTAAGTTACACAAATGTGGTGCCTTGGGTCCAATGGAATGGGAATCCTATGGGGTGTGCGAACCTTGTTTAAAAGGAAAGCTGACTAAGAAACCTTTCGAAGGAAAGGGGTAGCGTACCACTAGTACCTTAGAAATAATACATTCGGATGTATGTGGTCCAATGAGTGTAAAGACACATGAGAGTTTCGTATACTTCATAACTTTTATCGACGATTACTCATGATATGGTTATCTGTACCTAATGAGGCACAAGTCTGAAAGTTTTGAGAAATTCAAAGAGTTCAGAACAAAAGTAGAGAAACAGCTGGGAAAAGTATCAAGACCCTTTGATTTGATCGAGGTGGTGAATACTTAAATAAAGAGTTTCAGGATTATGAAAGGGATAATGATATTTTATCCCAATGTACACCTCCTTATACAGCCCAACATAATGGAGTGTAAGAAAGGAGAAATCAAACCCTACTTGATATGGTTTGGTCCATGATGAGCTAAGCAAAAGTTAGCAGATCCTTTTGGGGTTATGCACTTGAGAGCACAGTTAAATAGGGTGCCCTCAAAATCAGTTGATCAAACACCATACGAATTACGGTATTGTAAGAGACAAGCTCTTTTTCACTTGAGAGTTTGGGGATGTCTTGCTTATGTAAGGAGGACAAGTTCAGATAAGCTTGGTGCAAAGTTTGACAAGTGTCTATTTATAGGGTACCCTAAGGAGACTATGGGTTATACCTTTTATGATCCCAGGGAACAAAAGGTACTTGTTTCTAGAAATGCTCAATGTCTCGAGAAAGAGCATATACTTACGAAAGCTAGTGGGATTAATCTTGAGTTAGGCACACAACAAGGTCAAACAGACAATCAACTGATTATTCCTACACTTGATACACAAGAAAGTGTAAGCATTAAACAACCTATTATAACACCAACATTGTGTCAGCCAGGTTGGGCTCCAATTGCTCCTGAGCGATACTGTTTTCTCATCATTGATGATAAACATATTTTCCTTATGGAAGATGATGAGCCCAAGACTTACAAAGAGTTAATGGAAGGTTTGGAATCTGATAAATGGTTAACAACCATGAACTAAAAGATGGACTCCATGTATGAAATCAAGTTTGGAGCTTAGTTGATGCTCCAATTAGGATTAAGCCCATAGGATGCTAGTGGGTTTTCAAGAAGAAAACTGACATGGACAGTAATACGATTACTTGTAAGGGAAGGGTAGTTACAAAAGGTTACAGTTAAAAGGAAGGCATTAACTATGATGAAACCTTTTCACCAATAGCCATGTTGAAGTCTATCAGAATACTCCTTGCCATCGCTGCTCATAACGATTATGAGATCTGGCAGATGGATGTGAAAATAGAGTTCCTTAACAAGAACTTGCATAGGGATGTGTATATGAAATACTCAAAGGTTTCACATCCTAGTATGGCTCGATGGTATGCAAGTTGCAAAGATCCATTTATGGACTTAAGAAAGCATCAAGGAGTTGGAATATTGGGTTTGATGAGATAATATGAGAAATTGGTTTTGTGTCAAATGCTATTGAGCCCTGTATATATAAGAAGGCTAGTGGGAGTGCGATCATTTTCCTTATATTATATGTCGATGACATTACTAATAAGAAATGATATTCCTTTTCTTTAAATAGTGAAGTCATAGTTGTCAAGGAAGTTCTCCATGAAAGACCTTAGAGAAGCAACTTTTATTCTTAGTATAAATTTCTAGCGTGATAGATCTAGAAGGCTGCTAGGTCTTTCTCAAAGTACATACATAAACAAGGTCTTGGCTAGATTTAACCTTGATCAATCAAGAAAGGTTATCTCTCAATTTCTCACGGGATTAACCTTTCTATATTTTTGAGTGTCCGAGAACATAAAAGGAGAGACTACGCATGAATGGAATACCATATGCTTCTGTGATAGGATCCATCATGTATACAATGGTATGCACTCAACTTGATGTCTCACATGGGTTGAGCGTCATGAGCAGATTTAAATCTAATCCAAGTGAGAAGCATTGGATGGTTGTTAAAACTACCTTTAAGTACTTACGTAGGATTAAGGATATGTTTTTGGTATATTGAGAAGGTGATCTCTCTGTGAAGGGATGCACTGATGTGAGTTTCCAGTTTGACAAGGATGATTACAAGTCCCAGTGATGATATGTGTTTATGTTAAATAGAGGGGCAGTTGTTTGGAAAAGTTTCAAATAGGATACGACTACTAATTCAACCACTAAAGGGATTTATTAGTGATCTCGGTGTGATGTCAAGCATTGTAAATCCAATAGCGGTCCATTGCGATAAAAGTGGGGCTATTGCTCAAGTAAAGGAACCAGGGTCTCGTCATAGAAGTGAACATATACTTAGAAAATACCATCTCATTCAGGAGATAGTAGCTAGAAAGGATATAAGCTTAGAATACATCCCTACGAATGAAAGTCAAGCGGATGGGCTAACGAAGCCATTGACTCAGGTTAAGCATGACCAGCGTGTTAATGAGTATGGCATGAAGCACATGGGCAATTGGCTCTATGCAAGTGAGAGACTGTTAGACATGATGTATGCCATAGAGGCAATTAGGGCAATATATCTTAATAAGTTATAATGTACAAACATGTATCAGATTATTATTAATAATGATAAATGCATCTTTGTTATTTATCAATGTTATTTAATTTATGTATCTCGCTGGTATAATATGTGTGCTATAATATATATGCACATTGATAAAATCAAAGTCCATGACTACTTCATAGCGTGAAAGTGAGAGGACATAGTGGGAGCTATATGGTGTGAGAATTGCATGAACGTGTTACTATGAATAGTTTAAATATCCCTAGTCATAATTTCATTGAGATTGGACATCAATGAAGCGAATAGACTAGCATGTGCATAATCCTTGGATTAGATCCAAGTAGCCAATCTCATGAACTGAAGGTGGTACCTTGGGTTAACACATGAATGTATTCGGGGTAATACATTGCAGATTGTTGTAAGACAGACACTCGAAAATAACTATTTCCATGTGTTGGTGTCATGTCTTATTGCAATAGCAGTACAAGTATCCTCAGACCTAAGATACTAGTTACCTTGTGTAGGAGATGTTATACTTTGGGTCATACTTATTCATAACCTGGCGATCAGGATAATACAGGTGATTACGGGTATAGTGATGATCACTCATTGGTAAACCAAGTAGTCAAGATGGGATCCATCGCTCCTAATATAGTGATATAATGGAAGATGTACTTTAAGGCCTCTTATTGAAGAGACACACTCATAAACCTTTTATTAGAGTATGAGATTGATAGAAAAGGGTTTCTAGTGAAACTTGATACATTATGGCGAGTGGTATTCTTCGTGAACAAGTCTAATTCAAGGAAAACTACGGAAATTACATGAGTTGACACTTAATCCGAGCTCAATAAACTGAATGGGACTTAACTTGATGGAAGGAGTGTATTGTACTGGTTACTATTGCAGAACCAGATCAAGTCACAAGCATGTGACGTCTGAGTATCGTGGGATCATATGCCTTTGCTAGAAAGCCCATTTGATCGTCTAGAGTTATCGGGTTCCATATCAGTTTGGAACACTAAGCTTAAAGGTTCCCATATGGGAAGCCAAGTTTAGGTTAACCTCTAACGGCTCTATACTTCTTGATCCTATGAGATCATACACTTTTGGTCTTCACCAGACTAAGTAAAGAACTTATAGGCTAGGTCTATGTTGAGAATTTTAGGGATGTCGAAATCGTTGGATAAATTATTAATTGGTTGGACTAAATAATATTTAAAAGGGATTTAAGGAGAATTTTATGAAAAATTGCACGGAGATCATGAACATGTGTTGTTCATTGATGGGCCCTGCATGGCTGCCCCATGAGCAAAAATAGCTCATGGGCCACTAGCGTGGACTGGCACTATGCTAGTACGTGCTAGCGAGCAACAAGTCTACTAGCAACCCGCAATGCCTAGATTGCGGGACAAGGCAAACTCAGAAGGGCTTGCCTTGCGCGGCTGCAACACAGCCCGCATATACAGGCTATGGGAAGGTCAACCCGCGGATCTTATTGATTTGTGCGGATGACCTGCATGTGGGAAAGGTTTTTCCTATGCCACATTTGAAAAAAGAGGAGCTTCAGCTCCCTTTCTCCCTATATATAGTTGCCCATTCTCCTTTTTCAAAGTACTTTAACTCATCCTTCCTTCTATGCTCGATATCTTTTTTTATGAGATCTTGTGAGATCGTCCACGATTTTCTCCAAAGTTGTAAGAATTCATTTTAAGGCTTATTCAATTTTTAAGAGAGCATTCTCAATATTATTTTTGAGTTGGTCTTCGAGCAGTTTAGCAGCTGCTGTCTACCAACGGGTTCTTCCTAGATGGGAAGTTTTAGTTCGTGCAGATCCATGTGGAACAATCATAGAGGCTATCCTAGATTTGAAGCTAGTGCTAACAAAGTTCTATCGAATTTCTCTAAGGGAACGCCACACAAAAGGAAGGCATGCATCAATTAGTGATGCTCTTTACTTGAATGCTCGGTTTCTTTTAATAAGTTTAATGACCTATTTGCATCTATGGAACGTTTCAACTTAGATTATATCAATCATGGCATGCTTAGGAGATCCTTTAGGGTTAATTTTAAGCTTTGAAATTCTTCCTTGCAAGTTGACATGTTCAATTACTATCTTAATCAACCAGTAGAAACAACTACCTGGAAACCAGACCATAAAGATCCTCCTAGAAGGGCTATCTGTGTCTAGACCTCCTCTATTCTTTGGAAAAAACTATACATTCAGGAAGAATAGAATTAATTTCATCCAATCACAAGACATGTATGCCTGGCTTGCCATAGCAAATGACCCATACATTCCTACGATTATAGAGGATGGAATCGTTACCCCAAAACCTGAAAGTGAATATAATGATGTTGATATGAAGAAACTTCAAAGTAAAGTAGCTGCTATTAACTTTCTTCATTATGCATTAGATGCAACATAATAAAATAAAATTTTACATTGTGAGAGTGCAAAGGAGATCTGGTAAAAGCTGGAGGTAACATATGAAGGAACTGAAAAAGTTAAAGAATCCAAGATTAATCAAAACCTTCGCCATTATGAGTTGTTCGAAATGGAAGAAAATGAATCCGTCAAGCATGAACTCCATATTCACCAACATTATAAATGAGCTCAAGAGACTAAAAAATATTCTCAGAAGAAGAACAAGTAAAGAAGATCCTTAGAAGCCTAACAAAGGAATGGTAGGCAAAGAAGACAGTAATAGAAGAGGCCTAAGAACTCACCACCAATAGGTATGATGAGCTAATTGGATCTTTGATAACTAATGAAATATCAATGCAGAGCTTCTAAAGGAAGGATAAAGTTAAAACTGAAGGAAAGAAAGCCATCATCCTCAAGGCAGAAGCTATAGGTGATAGTTTTTTTTGAAGATGATGAGGAAATGACAATGCTGGTAAGGAAATTCAAGAAATTCATGAAGAAAAATTCAAGGATTCCTCAAAAGTTTTAGAATAAGGGAAGCTTTGCTCAAAATTCCAAGTATCAAAAGAAGGACTTCACAAAAACCAAGTTCAGATCCTCTGAAGATAAATCCAGAGGAGAAAATCCAAAGAACATCAACTATTTTGAATTCCACTAAGAAGGACGCATCAATTCAAATTGTCCTAAATTAAGAAATGAAAAGGGAAAGAAGGCTATGGTGGAAACCTATAGCGACAGTGAAAATGAGGGCTCCTTTGATTCATCTGCAAATGAAGATAAAACTGCAATGATATGCTTTATAGCAGCAGATGACATGGCTCCAACAATTTTATCATAGAATAACAACATGGAAAGAATATCATCATCAAATGAGTCTTCCAAAGATAAATCATGTCACAATGATGAGGTAAATTCTACCTTTAAAATTCCTTATGAACTTATGCAGGTACTTGTGTAAATCTATAAAATGGTAAAGAAAAATAAGAAGCACATGAAATTTCTCGAAGAAGACTTTGTAGACTTCTACATTCATGATAGAGCCAGAGATAACACATCTAAAGCTATCTACAAAAGATAAAGAGATATAGAGGATGAAGTAGAAAAACACAAAAAGGAGCTAGTTATGGTGGGAGTCAATGCAACAGAACTCAGAAGATTGATGATGCTTGAAGGACATCTGTCACGAAAGATCACTCTACCTAATAAAGTCAATCCTCAGAAGAAGGTGCAAGTCTAGAAAATGAACATCATTCAGAGGGAAAGTAAGCAGAAAGCTTTACCTCAAAATCAAGCCTCAACTTCAAAACAAAGCATCACTTAGGGATTCAATTATCACTATGAAGTCAATATTCCTCAAAGAAGAGAAATTAGTCAGAAGACAACTAAAAGGAACTTGTCAATTGGAGGAAAGAGGTTTCCCCAGAAGCAACAAATCAAGGAGTCATTTGATCTTTGTCCATCTCCAAAGGCACATAGTTTCTGTGGAATGAAGAATTACATAGTTTCTGTAGGTAAGCACATGAATAGATATTATGACATTTATACTTATCCTGATTTAGTATATAATGCACCCAAACCCAAGGGAAGCTGAGTTCAAAGATTCTAACCATTTTTTTCCAGGTAAGTCTTAGGTCCACAAAAGTTCTATATAGACAGTGGATGCTCAAGACATATGACAAGAGATGAAGGTTTGTTCATCTCACTAAAATGCATAAGATATGGAAATTCAAGCTTTGGGGACAATAAGAAATGAAAGATCATTGGAAAGGGCACTGTAGGATTAGAAATCAAAATAGAAGAAGTTTCCCTAGTAGATAGTCTAAAGTTCAACCTTTTGAGTGTAGCTCAATTATGTGATCAAGGAAGCAAAGTAATCTTTGACTTAGAAGGGTGCTCCATCATAGATTGTAAAAATAATCAAACTCTTATTTATGCTCCTAGAATCAATAATGTTTTTATAATAAACATAAATGACAAATCAAAGAAAGACATCTGTTTAATGTCTAAAGAAGAGGAGTCATAGCTATGGCACATAAGATTGGGTTATGCCAATATGAATCTTCTAACCAAACTAGCTAAAGAAAAACTTGTTGAGAGTTTGTAAAGCGTGAACTTTGAAAAGGATCATCTATGTAATGCATGTCTATATGAAAAATATTTAAAAAAGAGTTTTAATTCTAAGTCTGATTTTTCTACAATAAGAGTTCTTGAACTTGTACATATATATCTCTTTGGCCCTGTTCAGCTTGTGAGCATGGGTGGACATAGATATACCATGGTAATAGTGGATGATTATTCCAGATATACATGGGTTATCTTGCTCAGTACCAAGGATGAAGCCTATGAAGGTAAGTTGAACAAAATGTCTTACTTTCAAAAATCAGAAGTGATCATGGAAGAGATTCGAAACTAAGTTATTTGCTGGATTCTGTGATGCCAGAGGCATTGAGCACAATTTTTCTACTCCTCACACTCCACAATAAAATGGAGTTGTTGAGAGAAAGGACAGAACTATAGTTGAAATAGCTCAATCAATGCTCAGTGATAATAACTTACCAAAATATTTTTGGGCAGAAGCTATAAGTACTGTATGTTATATCCTTAATAGAGTTAATATAAGATCAGTAATTGATAAAAATCCTTTTGAGATCTGGAAGGGAAGAATTCCCAAGATTGGGTACTTCAAGGTCTTTGGATGTAAATGTTTTGTGCTTAAAAACAAAGAGCAACTAGGAAAATTTGATCCCAAATCTGATGAGGCAATATTTCTTGGCTACCCAACATATGGTAAAGCTTATCGAGTCTTTGTTAAAAGAACAACTTCTCTTGAATAGTCAGTAAATGTAGATTTCGATGAGACTAATCATGGAGGAAAAAGAAGTGGTTCAGAGGATGATGGAGAACATATCTCACATAAATAATCCTCTAACCAAGAATAGGGGAAATCTTCAACAAAGGATGAACCTCTAAGTTGAATTTCACCAATCAGATTGAAGAAGAACCATTAACCTCATCAAAAGAAGATCCAACTCATCATTTACCTTCCTAATGAGATAAGGACCAAGAAAGATCATTTAGAAAGACTAATCCTTAATGCACCCTAGAATCCTATTCTCACCAGAGGATAGCTCAGTAGAATGATAAGTCATCTAGCTTTTGTTTTAATCATTAAACTAAAGAAATTTGAAGATGCTGAGCATGATGAAAGCTGGTTAATGGTTATGCAAGAGGATCTGGATCAATTCACCAGAATTGATGTTTGGGATATATTTTCAACACCTAAGAACAAATCCATCATTGAAACCAAATGGGTCTTAAGAAACAAGCAGGATGAAGAAGGAAATGTAGTAAGAAACAAGGCAAGACTTGTTGCTGAAGGATATAATCAACAAAAAAGAATTGATTATGATGAAACTTTTGCTCTAGTAGCTAGACTTTAAGCTATAAGAATTCTCTATGCCTTTGCATCTCATATGTGTTTCAAGCTCTACTAAATGGATGCCAAAAGTGCCTTTCTTAATGGAGTCATTGTAGAAGAAGTATATGTAAGGCAACTACCTTGATTTGAAGATGCAAAACATCCATACCATGTATTTAAGCTGAAGAAAGCTCTGTAAGGTCTCAAATAAGCTCCTATAGCTTGGTATGAAAGGTTAACAAGCTTTCTTATCTCAAAAGGTTACACTAGAGGAAAAACAAACACAACTTTATTGCAAATGTATATTGATTACATTATATTTGGAGCTATTGATGACAAGATGTGCAAGGAATTTAGTTCTCAAATTAAAAATGAATTCAAGATGTCCATGATGGGAGAATTAACATTCTTCCTTAGCCTTCAAATCAAGCAGAGCTCAAATGGTATATTCATTAATCCATCAAAATATGCAAAGGAAATTTCGAAGAAGTTTGGAATGGAGGTTGGAAAATAGATGTCTACCCCTATGGCATCAAACACAATTCTCAGCAAAGATCCAGAAGGAAAGAAATTTGATCAGAAGCTATTTAGAGGAATAATTAGATCTCTTCTATATCTTACAGCAAGTAGACTTGATATTCACTAAGCAGTGTGCTACTATGCAAGATATCAAAGTGATCCCAAAGAATCTCATCTCAGCACAGTCAAAAGAATTTTGAGATATCTCCTTGGAAGCATAAAAGTAGGGTTATTGTATCCTAGTAATGGAGATTTCTCTCTGAAAGGATTCACTGATGTAGACTATGTAAGAGACCAACTAGAAAGGAAAAGCATTTGGAAATAACATTGTTTCTTAGTATAGCAAGAAACAAACATTTGTCACATTATCAACTACAAAAGCTGAATACATAGCTGTAGGAAGTTATGTTGCTCAAGTCCTTTAGATAAAGCAACAACTTGAAGATTATGGAATCAATTTGAGATATTATGAGATAATAAAAGTGCTATTGACTTATCCGAAAATCCCATTCGTCATAGTAGGATGAAGCATGTCAACATCAGGCATCACTTCAACAAAGATCATGTATTGAAGAATGATGTCAAGATGGTTGTTCTCAAGGTTTTGAATCTATTTATTTTGAGGGCTTATATTCGATAACTGATAAGTGTATAATTACACTTATTATCATATTAATTTTATACATTAAACACTGTAGTTTTAGTCATTTTTATACTTCATATAAAAGATTTCACGTGCTATGTAGTTGTTTTTTATGCAAATGAAGATACTAGGTAAATATTGGGAGTAAAATAAGTTAAAGTGTAATTCTATGAAAAAAGAGTGAAAAAGGTGTAAAAAGATGCGTGGAACTTAAAGATTTGGCTTAGGATCGAAGCTGTCGAAGATCGGTGAAGTTACAAGAAGAATTCTGAGTAAAACTCAATTCACGAAAACGATAATCATTCACGGTCGTGACTTGTTTACTTCAAAAATAGAAGATTGCCAATCAAAGATTCACGGTTGCGACATGTGTTTTCTGGTATTATCTTTTTAACTAACAACCGCTAGATAAGCATGATCACTCGCCATCAACTACCAATGAACAGACACCTATCAGGAGTCAACCAATCATGAAAAAGTGCTTATCCATTGTGGATTATATCAAAGCTTCTCAACCAATCACAATGAAGAGATGCAATCTTTAACCAATGGACACAACCCAATGAAGAGATGTCAAAGTCCTTTTCATCTTTCCCTCGCGGTACTTGTTTGCTATCGGTCTCTCACCCGTATTTAGCCTTGGATGGAATTTACTGCCCGATTTAGGCTGCATTCCTAAACAACCCGACTCGTAGATAGCGGCTTATGGGGTGACAGGGTCCGGGCACGATGAGGCTCTCACCCTCTCCAGTGCCCCCTTCCAGGGGACTTGGTCCCAGTCCACCGTTAAGGACGCTTCTCCAGAAAAAAATTAGAACATCATAGATGCCCGATTCTCAAGCTGGGCTATTCCCGGTTCGCTCACCGTTACTAGGGGAATCCTGGTAAGTTTCTTTTCCTCCGCTTATTGATATGCTTAAACTCAGCTGGTAATCCTACCTAACCTGGGGTCACAATGAGAGTGTTCCCTAAGGTATGCTTCGGGGCATCATAGGCCTTCACCAGCATCCAAGCACGCACGATATTTCATGAGGGTCTCACAACCACCATCTGGATTGGCATCATCACCGAGGACCGGAAATTTGGGCTAACCGAAAGCACTGAGCACACGGGAGGCCAACTTCTGTAGTAATACCATTTCTAATGGAATTGGGTTGGGGCGATGATTGGGTGACACCCAGGCAAACGTACCCTTAGCCAAAAGGCTTCGGGTGCAACTTGCGTTCAAAGACTTGATGGTTCACGGGATCCTGCAATTCACACCAAATATCACATTTCGCTATGTTCTTCATCATTGAGATAGCCGAGATATCCATTGCCAAGAGTCGTTTAGATTCTGAAAGTACATGCATCCTTTTCGCACACTATTTCCGGGGCAATCAGGTTGTGTGATCTTTTTGTTTACAATTCCTTGGTGCGTTCAGCACCAGGGTTTTGTTAGCAGGCGAAGAATGAGGGATCACAAGGGCAAGTCAAGCTTGCACTCCCGAATCCCCCACCAAGCCCTTGTAAGGTAGAATCAGGAAGAATCCGTCATCGACCCTTCTATTTATGAACATGTTCACGGGTCATTCTACTGAGCAAGTTACGATAATGATCCTTTCACAGGTTCACCTACGGAAACCTTGTTACGACTTCTCCTTCCTCTAAATGATAAGGTTCAGTGGACTTCTCATGACATCACAGGTGGTGAAACGCCCATGTTGCCGTGATCTGAACACTTCACCGAACCATTCAATTGGCAGGAGCGACGGGCGATGTGAACAAAGGGTAGGGACGTAGTCAATGCGAGCTGATGACTCACGCTTACTTGGTATTCTACGTTGAAGACCAACAATTGCAATGATCTATCCCCATCACGATGAAATTTCAAAGATTACCCGGGCCTGTCGGCTGATAAGTGTATAATTACACTTATTATCATATTAATTTTATACATTAAACACTGTAGTTTTAGTCATTTTTATACTTCATATAAAAGATTTCACGTGGTATGTAGTTGTTTTTTATGCAAATGCAGATACTAGGTAAATCTT
>CATIWQ010380932.1:0-29699 GCA_949673415.1 Euphorbia schlechtendalii
TTTTGCCTTATGGAGTAGAATAAGCATTAGATGGCTACTGAAAATGCATAGTTTATTTTTGTTCATCGAATCATCGATCACTCGTGAGAATTTCATGTTCTGAATTGGCACAAGACCTGGATTTTGAACTCTTTTCAAGGACATATTTCAAACTCTTTCCTTTATTCTACATTTGATGTTTCTTGGTATTCTAACTAGTAAATTATTTTGTAAAAATTGTAACCCACTACTCCTTGGTTCTCTAATTCAATATACATATGTGTCATTGTTTTTGTCTGTGTAGCTTTCTTTTTCTACAACAGGGATAAACTGCTGTTGTTTTTATCTGTGTGTCATTTGGATTCTGAACTTAAGTGTTGTTTTGGCATTTTGTAGTCTACTCTTCAAGGCTTGTGCAATTCTGGTGTGAATAGTGAAAGCGTTGAGCAGCTGATTGGCGTGGAATCATTTCATGGACCCTCATGGCTCATTGGCAGGCGTGCATTACCAAAGAAATCAAACTCAATGAAGGTGACAAAGGCTTCAAGTGAGATGGCCATTAGTGTTGAAGAATTAGAAGCTAGGCTGCAGGATAAAATGCAAGTGACGGTCAAGGAGACGGTCAATAAATAGGTGAAACAACAATTGGCTTTGATAGTTAACAAGATTGGTGCAGATAATCCTAATATCACAATTAATTTGGGTTCCATTAATTTGGATGATTGTGAAATTGCAAGTGACAATGTCTCTGTGAGGGAGGACATGGCGGTTGATTAAGTTATTGACTGAACTTTGTTGGAAATTTGTTTCGACGGTTGTATTTTGTGGAACCTTTATCCTATGAAGTTAGATACAATATTATGAACTTAGGTATTTAAGTTATGGATTTTATGTTTTGTGAACTTGGATACAATGTTTTATGGACTTGTGTATGGAAAAAAATGGCAGCAAGACTTTTATATGCTTATTGTGGATGTCTTTACAAATTATATTATGAATTATTTAGGTGTTTCGGTAATATAAATTAATGCAGCTATATGCATAAATTAATATAAAAAAAGTGTTTCCAATACTATTAAATTGAGTTGCAAATGCCCACTCAAGTGTTTTAAAAAGATGTTGCACTAATGAAAGACATGTTGCAAATGGGAAATAAAAAGTTGCAATGTTTAAAAAAAGTGTTGCAAATGATAAATAAAGTGTCAGAAATAAGAGTTGCACATTTGAACAAAGGTGATACAAGTGATAAATAAAGTGTCCAAAAATTTGGGTTTCAAATATTAATAAAAGTGATGCGAAATGATAAAAAAAGTGTTGCACAGAAGTGTTGCAAATATGAATAAAAGTGATGCAAATGTTACAAAAGTGTATAAAAAAGTGTTGCTGTAGTGTCAATAAAGTGTTGCAAAAAATGTAACGGTCGTTAACCATGACGGCGGGAGATTTATTAGCAACACCGAAAATGGTGTTGCAATAGGCTTAAAAAGTGATGCAACAGCTGCCTGTTGCAACACAATTTGGTGGGTTGCTAAAAATGTAAAATGTGCTGCAACAGGCACCTATTGCAAGGAGAGCAGAACCATCACTTTTTTTACGATAAGTGTTGCAATAAAGCTGTTGCAACATTTTTAGCACTTTAAGCAACATTTTTCTAGTGATGCAATAGGCCATCTATAGCGTAGTTCCTTTATCACGCTTCATATCTCATTCATCATTCTTTCTATCTTATCATTTTTCTTGAAAAACCAATCGAAGCTGAGTTGAGAACTCAGCAAGCGATTGAAGATAAACTGTGCAAGCTGAGCTGAGCAGTTTATACGTTATTAGACCCCGATCTTAACTCAGCACGCATCTACAAATTGAACTTGGTTAAAACATTTTTATAAATTCAAAAAGTGACCAAGAATTGCATTCACCCCCTCTATCGTTGTATTAAATCCGTTTAAGGTTTAACAAGTGGTATTAGAGCGAGTGCTCAGCTTTTAGACTAATCATCTTTGAGTTAAATATCCATGAATGGCTTACAACAACTTCAATTCTGACTTGGGATAGATAGTGCTCCTTAAGGAGGGAATGTCTGTAACTAGGCCACTGTTATTCGACAATTATCATTACATGTTTTGGAAAAATCGCACGAAAAATTTTATCTGAAAGCATCCAAGCATGGCTCGCTATAGAGTTTGTCTTATGAATTCCTAATGTTGTTAGGAATGGGGAATGTGTACCAGTCGATCCAGAGGACTATGATGACATTGATCTTAGGCTTCTCAAAGAGAATGCTGCAATGATTAATTACTTACACTATGTACTAGATCTTACTGAATTCAACAGGGTCTAGGGCTACGAGATAACATGAGAAATCTAGAAGAAGTTAGAGATTACCTATGAGGGGATAGACAAGGTTAAGGAGCCCAAGATCAACTTGACGAGTCTGAGATATTCTAGATGGGCGCCAACAAGGGTATTCATGCTATGAATACCAAGTTCATTAACATCGTTAATGAATTGAAGCGTCTTGGCAAGGAGTTCATTGAGGAGGAGCTAGTGAAGAAGATTCTTCGCATTCATGCCTCAGAATGGGATGCCAAGAAGAGTGCAATTGAGGAGGCTCATGATCTTAAGACCTACAACTATGATGAGCTAATAGGCACCTTGCTGACTTAGGAGATGAGCTTGAGGAAATATACCAATGACTCCAAAAGGAGTAAAGGAAAGGAAAGAGGGGGTAAAGCCATTATCCTGAAAGCTGATTCCTCTGATGAATCCACAAGCTATGATTTTGATGAGCAAATAGCCCTTCTGACTAGGCATTTCAAATACTTTATGAAGAAGGAAGGGAAGTTCAATAAGAAGAAGTTTCTTGCTAAAATCAAGTCAACTCACACCGACGAGGAGCTAAGGAAGGACTCAAGAAAGAACACAACAAAGATATCAAATGCCTTGGCTATGGTGAGAAAGACCATATCCAGTCAAGCTATCCAAAGACCAAGAAGGACAGATACAAGAAGAGGTTTGCAAAGAAGAATGAGGTACTTGCTGCCACTTGGAGCGATTCAGAAGAATCTTCATCATCAGATGAAGAAGCAACTGATTCTGCCAACCTCTGCTTTATGGCCATTGAAAATGAAAGGGGCGAAGGCTCAGCAACTACCTCAGGCAGAAGTCAAACCACTGCTGACAATAGAAGAGTTCGCCTAGGCACTCTTTGATGTCATGAAATTGACTAATAAGTCGATGAAAAACATCAAAGATCTAGTGAGAAGTGAATATCAGAAAGACACTATTGCTTCCTTATCTCTTGGTATCCACTTTCTTCAAGAAAAAAGCTGAGTATCAGGAATGTCATGTTAGCAAGCTCACTAAGCAATTAGATGAGTTGACTGCTAAGATAACAATTTTAAAGAAGGAAAGGGTTCCTCTTCCAGCCAACATTCAGACTCTGAATGACCAAACTCGCAATTCTAAGAGGAAGAATTCCTCAAAAAATAAGAAAGCGAGCCAGCCTAAAGCAAAAACGGCGTGTGGTTTTTGTGGAAAAGCTGGACATGCTACAGCTCTTTGTAGGTATAAAAATGGTTATTACGATGAGTATGATTGGAGTAATGTAAGCGCTGCTAATAAAGGAGGAACCATCTTGAGAGCATGGGTATCTAAGAAAACGTAACTATTTTGCAAGTGAACCTTAGATTTGCTGATGACTCTAAAATGTGGTTTGTGGATAGCGGTTGCTCAAGGCATAAGACTGGAGATGAAAGTCAGTTCATCTCATTAGAGCACAAAAGAAATGGAAGTGTCAATTTCAAAGATAACCAAAAGGGCAAGATTGTAACCAAAAGGGCAAGATTGTGGGCTGTGACACTATTGGTGTCTCTCCTTTAATCGAAGAGGTTTCTCTAGTCAAAGGACTCAAGTTCAACTTGCTCAGTGTTGCCCAGCTTTGTGACAAAGGTAGGAAGGTTACATTCAACTTAGCAAGTTGCTCAGTTATTGATAATTAGACTGATTTGACTATTCTCTTTCCTTATAGAATTAATTATATTTATATGATTGATTTATCCCTGGCTCCACTAATGCGTATCTTGTATCTAAGGAGGATAATTTGTGACAATGGCATAGAAGGTTGGTATAAATATGAATATTTGGTCCAAACTGGCTAAAAAGCAATTACTTGTGGGTTTACCTAGCATCAACTTTGAGAAAGATAAACTTTGCTCAACTTACTAGCTAGGTAAGCAAGTTAAGAAATCATTTAGGTCAATTAATCATGTAGTAATTAAGCGACCGTTGGAGTTCCTCCACCTGGATATGTTTGGCCCAGTTCAGCCTATGAGCTTGGGTGGAATAATATTTTCATTGGTGGTTGTGGATGACTTCATGTTCGCCACTTTTCTACTGATAATATAAAAGTTCTAAATATGAATAGATGTTGTCATTACCGCTTATCAAATAGAAAAATGATGATAACTGCAAGTATACAATTGCGATGTAGTTTTAAAAGATACCAATCCCACAGGGAAGGAATTCGATTCTAAGGATCAATTAGAGTTACCGGATGAAAGAAATATAATGATTTAAAGGTTAAGGGTTTTGAATGGTGAATAGATGCATGAACAGATTAGATGCAAAGCATATAGATATTCCCTAAGAACAAATATAGTAGAGTAAAATATGTAAAATAATCAAAGTTATTTCAAATACTAGATAACTTCAACAAACTCGATTCTAGACGCCCAATTATTCTATAATTCACCGTAGAGCAACACATGAAATGACTTTTCTAAATCTAGGGTAAACGAATTATGACCCTTATAAGAACCTGGATAACAATAATACTATGCTTAGTACGGGTTGCTCTCACATAGACATATTTAGCAAGTTACCAATCCAAAAATGTTTTCCCACTGAATAGCATTATAATCACAGATCCAGTGATTATACTCAATCTTGTTAACCCCAAAATCACTCTTAAAGTCAACTTGAAATCATATAACTTTATTAATATAAGTGACGCAAGATGAAATACTTGTTATGACACATAGACATATCATAAACTTTGAATTAGAAAGTATAAGTAGAAAATAAAGTAAAGTTGTAAAGTATGCAAGTGAAAGCTAAAGTTGATCAAACGTATCCACTCTTTAATGGGAGTCGTCAATTCTCGCAATTCATGCATCTACTTTGAATTTGGTTTCAACTCGTACAGAACCTTCGCTAGGATGCTATTCTTTATGAATATCGAACAAATGAATGTTGAAGAACAGAAACTTTTATTGATAAGTGCTTTGCAATTACACTCATACAACAATCGCTCGAATATGTAGAGAAATCTAATGATCGAAACAAGAATCGAATCACTTATACGTTTTTCTCTCCATCACTTTGAATTAGCGAAAACTATATCTTTCACTCTCAATCTATGTCATACACGTTATGCACTACTACCATTCATCACATCTCATGAAAATGGTTGATTTGAACCCTATTTATAGAGTGCGAATGGTTGCGTTTATCCAAACGAAGATTCGTGTCCATTGGTGAAGGGTTGCATCATCTTCAATGTGATTGGATGCGAGAAATCATTCTTATCATTAATGGATAGGAACCTTTTTGTGGCTTCATTGTCCCCAAAAGATGTCTTTTAGTTTGATAGTTGGTGGCTGTTGATGGCAGTTGATCGTTTTTATCCGGCAGTTAGAAGTTGGGAAGAGTTATCCAAAAATGTCATAAGTCACGAGCGTGACATACATGTCATGATTGTGAACATTGATTTGTAACTTTCTGTTTGTGAAGAATGATAAGTCATGACCGCTAATAGGTATCACGATAGTGATATGTGCTTTTCTTCATGATTCTTCTTTGCAACTTTATTGATCTTGGACAAATTCGATCCTACGCCAATTCCTTGAGTTCCACGCATCTTTTTGTACCTTTTTCACTCTTTTTGCATAGAATTCCATCTTTGATCATTTCACTCCCAAGATTCACCTAGTTTCTGCACTTGCATAAATAAACAACTACATACCACTTGAAATCTTTTATATGAAGTATAAAATGACTCTAAACCACATCGTTTTATGATTGAAAATATCAAGATAATAAGTATAATTATACACTTATCACTTCAGAAGATTCACTTGGTTAGTCTTGCTGAGTAGCAAATAAGAATATGAATCTTTTGTCAAGCTCATTAATCGAATAATGAACGAAATAGGACTAAAATTAGTAGAATCCGAAGTAATCATGGACGTGAATTCGAGAACTTTCATTTCGAAAAATTCTATTCAGCGCATGACATTGACCATAACTTCTCTTCTCCTTATACTCCTCAACATTATTGGGGTGATAGAAAGGAAGAATAGAACCATAGTTGAAATGGCACGATCCATGCTGAGTGATGAAAATTTACTAAAGTATTTTTGGGGAGAAGTTGTTAACATAGCTTGTTATATCTTGAATCAGGTTTTAATTCACCCAATTTCGGATAAAACACCCTATCAGCTTTGGCGAGGGCGCAAGCCTAAAATTGGTCATCTCGGATCATTTGGCTGTAAGTGTTTTGTTCTTAACACCAAGGAGCAGTTAGGTAAGTTTGATCCAAAGTCTGATGAAGATATCTTTATGGGATACTCAACTAATAGTATGGCATTTAGAATACATATCAAGTGTACCAGCCTATTAGAGGAGTCTATGCATGTAGATTTCGATGAAACTAACAATGCATATAGACGTCCATCCAATGAAGATAAAGGTGTAACCTAGTAAGAAAATCCACTCAGCATGCCACTCTCTATACTACCCAACCCAGTAGAAGAACTAGAAGCTGAGGAAGTCAAAGATGATAATGATCTCTATCAACTTTAATAATGGCGAAGATCAAACCTCCACCTCAGCAACCCATTGTAAATCCTCCACCTGTTAATCTGAGTCTACCGAGGAAGATTATGACTCATCGCAACCATCCACTAGACAACATTGTTTATGATGTTCATAATCCAGTGATGAAGCGAGGTTAGCTCAACAGGATGATGAGTGATCCAGCTTTCATCTCATTGATTGAACCCTAGAAATTTGAGGATGCAAGAGGAGCTGGATCAGTTCAAGCGCAATGATGTTTGGGATCTAGTTCCTGAGCCTAAAGTGAAATCAATTATTGGAACCGAATGGGTTTTCAAGAACAAGCTTGATGAAGATGGCTTTGTTGTTAGGAACAAGCTAGGCTTGTTGCTCAAGGCTACAATCAACTAGAAGGCATCGATTATGATGAGTCTTATGCTCCTATATCTAGGATTGAAGCTATTTGAATCCTGTATGATTTCGCATCTCTTATGAATTTTAAGTTATTTCAAATGGATGTTAAAAGCGCATTCCTGAATGGATTCATTTAAGAAGAAGTTTATGTTCGCCAACCTCTTGGTTTTGAAAATCTGAAGAATCCTGAGCATGTCTTCAAATTAAAGAAAGCTCTCTATGGATTGAAGCAAGCTCCCAGAGCTTGGTATGTGAGGCTGACCAATTTCTTGATTAGTAAAGGCTATGAAAGAGGAAATGTTGATACAACTCTATTTATTAGGTGAAGGAAAGAAGATGTGTTGCTTATCCAAATATATGTGGATGATATTATCTTTGGAACAACTGATGAGAAGCTATGCAAGGAGTTCAGCAAGTAAATGAAGAGTAAATTTGAGATGTTAATGATTGGAGAGCTCAACTTTTTCCTTGGACTTCAAATCAAGTTGAGTGAAGACGGAATCTTCGTCAGCTAAGCAAAGTATACCAAAGAAGTCTTGAAGAAGTTTGAAATGGAGCATTTGAAACCAATGTCCACTCCGATGGCCACTGATACTATCTTAAGTGAGGATGAAGCTGGTAAACCAGTAGATTGTAAGTTCTACAAAGCTATTATCGATTCTCTTCTTTACTTAACTGCTTGTAGGCCTAATATCCAGTATGCTTGTGTTATTAAGCACATTATAAAGCTAACTATCAAGATAATTCTTTAGTACTTGCAAGGTTCTATTGATGCAAGTTTTTGGTATCCCAACAACATGGATTTCACTCCAAGAGGATTCACAGATGGTGACTACGGAAGAGACAAGCTTGATAGGAAAAGCACCACAGGAGGATGCCATTTCCTTGGAGAATGCTTAGTCTCATGGTACAACAATAAGTAAACTTTTGTTTCACTAAGCACAGCTGAAGCTGAGTACATGGTAGCAGGAAGTTGCGTAGCACAACTGCTATGAATCAAGCAACAACTGGAAGATTATGGTATAAAGTCAAAATGTTTCAAAGTTATGTGTGACAACAAGAGCGATTTAACCTATCCAAAAATCTAGTTCAGCATGGCAGGATGAAGTATGTCAACATCTGACATCACTTCATCAGTGATCATGTGCTAAGGGGAGATGTCAAGCTGGAGTATGTTCCTTTAGAAGAACAGCGTGCTGACATATTTACGAAACCATTGCCAAAGGACAGTTCAATATCTTGAGGCAGCTTATTGGAATGGCGAACCCGCTGTGAAGAAGAAGAATGAAAAATCAAGATTTTTAGCTAAGTGTGGAAGATCAAGTCTTATTTCATCCAAGAGATGACACATGCTTACTGTGATCGAGTGACACTGAGCGGTGGGTTGAGAGCACGTAGTTTCATAGACGTGGTCCACCAGGGTGTTTGAAAAAAGGTGAACCAAGTCGGGGACCCGGGAGAAAGGTTGAAAGAGAAAAAGGTGAAACATTTTAGATCGATTCGAACCCGAATCGGCCATCTCTTCGTGTGGAGTCACCACCTGGATTAGCTCTTTCCAAGAATTAAAGTCCTATGAGACTTAACGTCCGGGGGACGGCCCTCCAAGACATAGAGATTCAGGTTCGGGATAAGTTGCTTATTTCTTATGTAATCACATTATATTACATATACAGAAAACTATGTTCTTTTAATTGTGCATATTCGCGCTTAGGTTGTTTTTCGAGTTTACATGCATGATTCACATATTGAAAAATCAGTAAATCCATCCACAAAATAGTAAGTAAATGCGGAAAATAAAAATTACAAGGCTTTCAAAAATCGGGGGATGTAACCGCCCGCTACCCTATTAATTACATTTCCCAAAATATTAAAATGAGATACCCGAAGGAAAATTAAAATCCTAAACATACATCTAACCTGCATCTACAAAGGTTAGCACAGGGGATATCACATATGTTCAATTTAATTTTGGCGAGGCCCGTGTGGCCTAATTAAAACATCGATGATTTTAAAGTTGTTAATTTAAATAAAAATAATTCATTTTTATTTACACGTATGTTAGTCAATTTTATTAGTGAAACTGACCGCATAGCATAAGGTGAGGTCTGTTATCCGGGAATATATTTTATTCCCTTCATGGGGGTATTCTAAAAAAAATAAAGAAAAGAAAAGATGAAGATAATTACAACATTATTTACAATAACAAGGAATAAAAATAATTACTAGGCCAAAAATAAAAATTAAAAAAGAAATGAAGCAGATGAAAGCACGGAATCCGCAGTTCTAGGAACTCAAAGGCTTACCCTTGTGGTATGAATCCACTTCGGCGTATCTGTTCGATCCCCGGGAGTGTTCCTCGTTCGTTTTTGTAGTTAATTGTAGTTTAATTGGAAAAATAAGTGTTTGGTAGGAAAATAAAGTGTTTATTTATCCAAAAGATAATCAGACTCGGGTTCTAAATTTGTTTTAGACCCGAGAATATCTGAGGATTTAAGAAGAAATAGATGAAGAGATTTGGGATCCAAAAGTGTTTTGGATCCGAGAAAAAAATTAGAAGAAAGTAAGATATATTGTTTGTATGTTTTTTATCTGACAGAGAGGATTTTCTCTGAATTTTCGAGCCCCCTTCAATCAGAAAAGGTCCGACTATTTATAGGAAAAAACACCCCAAAAAATCCAAAATAGAAAGTTTGGCGAGGCCTCGCCAAACTACCCCTTTGGCAAGGCTGGCCTTGCCAGTTTGGTGAGGCATTGCCAAAGGGGCCTGGCGAGGCCTCGCTAAGCTCCCTTTAGCGAGGCCTCACCAAACGGGCCAGGCGAGCTCACTAGAAAGCCTGGCGAGGGCGAGCCTTTCCAGGGCATGGCGAGGTTCACCAGGTGGCTGGCGAGCCTCGCCAAGCCCCTGGCGAGGTTGGCCAGTCCTCTGGCAAGCTGTGCCTCGCCAAGTATGGGCGAGGCAGGCTCCGAATTAGGCTTCCGATTGTATTTTCGAATTTTATGTGTATTTTTATATATTTTTTTAGTTAATTTTCTGAATTAAAGTTTTTTTTAAATTCAGAGATGAGGAAGACTACCATCTGAAGATCTGAACGGTTGAAAATCATGTGATTCGAGGATAAATATCTCGAAAAGCCATCATCATTGAACGCGCGAGCTAGTACAAAATCCCATGCTCACACTTACCTTTGTCTAAAATTTAAAGTAACAACGTGAGATTTAGTTTCACGGTTAAAATCAAAACTCACGTTTTCAAAAAGACATGCTTTTGAATTGGAACCATTTTATGCTAAACAAATCGTTTTACTAAGGCGGTTAATCAAGTTTTAATCTTAGCGTTAATTCTCATCATGAGCTGAGAAAGCGCCACATATCATCGCCACTATAAGAGGTCTATAAAAGCTGAAGGAGTTGAAGAGAGAGGTTACCTGCTTTTGCGAATTTCAATCAATTCAGAGCTGAAGAACCCTAATTTCCTTTCTCTAAAAACCCCTTTCACTTTTCTCAAATGGAGATCATAATAACTACTTTCAGACTCAATTCCACCATTGTTAAGAAGCTCATTTTCAACATTGATGGCAAAGTGGAGAAGCTAACCTTGGAAGCTGGAACTCTGTTCACCAAGGTTGACTGGGCTGATAATCTGGATTTTACCCAGTTTATGAGGTCGGTTATGAGAGCCTTCTGAGAAACCTAATCATGCACATGATAATCAAGCAGCAGAACCTGAGCTCATTTCTTCATATGGAAGGACCTGCAATCGTTGGGCTGATTAGGGCTTTCTATACTCATCTCTACACCATTCAAGGTCTAAATGATGTTTTACTGGTGGAATTTATAGGAAAATCTTCCTTGATTTTCTCAAGGTCGATGGGAGCATTCTCAACATGCCTCACAAAGGCACTCAGCTCCACAAAACTGGTGATGAAGACATCATGATAATTCCTAAAGATTGGGAACTCCCCTCCAACTACATGTCTGGAGAGATTGCTGCATCCAGAATGAGCTAGATAGCTAGAGTATGCCACAAATTGGTGGTGAAGATGCTGCTGCCCAAGACTGGGTTTGTCACTAGCTGCACCTATTTCGAAAGGTGTGTAGTCTACCATATGGTGGAGGGTAAGAGGCTTAACTTGTCTGTGGTGATTCTTCACCACTTCACCAACTGACTACCGTCTATCATTATGGTTACCTCATCACAGCTTTGATGAGGGCAGTGAAGTTAGATAAAGCTCAGTTCCTGGGGGAATCCGTTGATACAATTCTACCGGTGAAGAAGACTCTGGATCTCACCTATTTCACCAAAATATTTCACAATCAGGCGCATACTAGGTACAACAAAGCATAGGAGAAATGCAAACTCAAGTGCATACTGATAGTAGTTCCTATGGACATACCAAAGGAGGAAGAAGATGGACTTATGGTGGATTTTGAGGGCAAAGAGGACATTAGAAACAATGTGCCTCTTATAGCTATGCTAAAGCAACTCAACACCACCGCCTCCTCACTAAAACCAAAGGCCACTTCTTCTAAGGCTAGGAAGAAGGGCCCTGCCAAACAAAACCCAAGTTGTATGAAACACCTTCTCAACCCTAAAGGTAAAGGAGGCAAATGAAAGCTAAGGCTCGAGCTCAGGACGAAGCAGCAAACTGAAGAAAAGGAAGATGCGACTGAGGAAACCCTGCACCAAAGAAAAAGCAAACTTGTTGTTATAGAAGAATCTAAGGAGTAGGGTGCGGCCAAAAAGTCAAGGGAAGAGGACAGAACAAGTCTTGGAGTTGTGTCGAAGATCAATGAGGCCATTGCTAAAGCTAAAGGCACTCAGCACGAGCATTCTACCACCAACCGACCCTTGCAAAAAAATGTACAAGTGGTGAGCAGTGACGAGGATGTTGGAGGAAACCTACCCCTTCGTCAGGAAGAGTCTGATCAACCTGTTCCCAACATCCCCACACCAACTTTCACTCTAACTGAGGAAATTCCTACTCAGTTTGAGATAACTCAAGCTGAACCATCCTTGGGTCAATCAACTAACCAAGAGGTACCTCTAAACCTACCCACATTTCTTCAGTGAATCATAAACCCACTTCTCCTGTAAAAACCCCAGTTTCTACTCCTATAGATACTGAAATACCTTCTACTATAAATCCTCCACCTCCTAACACTATAATTTCTCCTGTTATCATACCTTCTTCTCTAGTAAATAACCAATCATCTCTAGTAAATATCCCTTCTTCTCCCACTAAAATTCAAGATTCTTTTTCTCCTCCAACCTCTCCAAATAATACCTGAACATAAAATTCTACTTCTTCTCCTCCCCAAACATAAACACAAATTATACCTTCCCCTGTAAAAACAAAAACCGTCCCTTCTACTTCATATGTACAAATTCCTAAATAATAAGTGTATAATTACACTTATTATCTTGATATTTTTACTCATAAAATGATATGGTTTAGAGTTATTTTATACTTCATATAAAAGATTTCACGTGGTATGAAGTTGTTTTTTATGCAAGTGCAGAAACTAGGTGAATCTTGGGAGTGAAATGATTAAAGATGGAATTCTATGCAAAAAGAGTGAAAAGGGTGCAAAAAGATGCATGGAATGCAAGGAAGAATCATGAAGAAAAGCATAAGTCACAACCATGTTACGATCGTGATTCCTACTCACAATTAGCTAAGTCATGCTCGCGACTATCTATCGCGATCGCGACTTATCATTCTTCACAAGTAGTAAGTTACCAACTTACATTCACGATCACGACATGTATGTCAAGCTCGCGAATCATGGCATGTTTGATCAACTCTTCTCAACTTCCAATTATCGGATAAGAACGATCAACCACCATCAACTATCAAGCGAAGAGACATCTTTTGGAGATAAGTAACAATTATCCATTGAAGATAAGAATGAAATCTTGCATCCAATCACATTGAAGATGATGCAACCCTTCACCTATGGACATGACTATTCATTTGGATAACGTAACCTTTCACACTCTATAAATAGAGGTTCAAATCAATTATTTCATGCATGGTGTAATGGTAGCGTTGATGGTGTCGTAAGCAGCAGCAAATTATATGATAGATAGAGAGTGAAAGTTATATAGATTTCGCTAAGTTCAAAGTGTTAAAGAGAAAAATGTATAAGTGATTCAATTCTTATTTCAATCACTAGATTTCTCCATAAATTCGAGCGATTGTTGTATAAGTGTAATTGCAAAGCACTTATCAATAAAATTTTCTGTTATTCAACATTCATTTGTTCAATTTTCACAAGGAATAACATCGTAGTGGAGGTTCTGTACGAGTTAAGACTGAATTCAAAGTAGACGCAGGAATTGTGAGAATTGACGACTCCCATTAAAGAGTGGATACAGTTTGATCAACTTTAGCTTTCACTTGCATACCTTACAACTTTACTTTGTTTTCTACTTATAATTTCTAATTCAAAGTTTATGATATGTCTATGTGTCATAACGAGTATTTCATCTTGCGTCACTTATTTTAATAAAGTTATATGCTTTCGAGTTGACTTTAAGAGTGATTTCAGGGTGAACAAGATTGTGTATTATCATTGGTTCTGTGATTATAACACTATTTAGTGAGCCAACATTTTTGGAGTGGTAACTTACTAAATATGGCTATGTGAGAGTTGGATGGAGCAGTTAGCAATTTGCTACTGACTCATGAATTGACAGGCTTGTCTTCTAAACCCAAGGCTAAGCTACCTGGATTCAAAGAGCATTCAAGCTTGCCTAGTAAGTCTCTCTACTTTGAGGAGTTTGAGAAGATTCAAGGCCATTTGTATGTGATTCGGAATTTGAGGAGTTTGGCAAAAGAAAGCACCAAGAGTTTGGTTGACAAGATGGCTAAGATCTTAGCCGGATTATCAGAGTCTACATCCTAGCTTGGTGCAGCGATTGTTTCTATCCCCATGTCTACTACACTTGTTAACGCAGTCTCAGGATAGATAAAGGGTAGCGTAGACGTTGCTACTGAGTAGTTGAGTACCTTGAGCTCCAAAATGGAAACTCAAGTTACATAGCTCCACAAATTTGGTGAAGAGCAAGTCAAAATCAAGAGGAGCATCGATCGTAAAATTGATAATGTGCTCAAAGAAGTAGAAATTATGAAGGACATTCGACCAGATAGCTCATTTATCCAGATGTCATTACCTTCTTCTCAGCAAGCTTAATGATAAAGAATTCCTAAATTCCAAAGGTAAGCAGATTCTGGAGCAAGAGATATCCCCTCAAATCATTAGCAAGCAACAAGACTTCCATCCACCTTAAACTCCTTTAATGTTTACCTAAAACAAATCATGAAGGGATAGATATCAATGGGGGAGAAGGTAGCTGAAGATGTTCTCAGAACTGGGAATCTTAATAAGGGATCTCTACCAAGTGGACCTCAGTATCCCCCTCTACATCATCAATAGCAGCCAAAGCCATCCTCTAATCAAGACAAGACTGGAAGCTCTTGAAAAACTTGCAAACAAATCCATGAACCTAGTAGTATAGATAGCTCTTGTAATAGATCTTAGATTATAACTTTAGTTTAGAACATATATTATATACTAATTAAGAATTTTATGAATGAAAATCATAAGTTCTATCTTATTAAGTTAAGATCTTCTTAACTGCAGTTTATATTATGCTGTATGTTTGTTTCTGCTGTTAGTTGAACATTGATGCAGGAACTCATACAAAGAGACTAACTTTAAAAAAATTGAAGTAGTCCCAAAATGAAGAAAAATCCTCTAAGTATGGGGGAGCTGAGCTGCTTGTAGAAGACTCACTCAGTACAGGGGAGCTCTAGCTGACTTAGGAAAGTCACTTAGCATGCAGGAGTCTTACATCATCTTTCTAGGTATTTCGATATCTTTAAACTATCTTATTCAATTAATCTCTTCTAATACCTAGTTTTCTATTGGTCCAAAATAGGGGAGATTGTTAAACCTAAGTTAATAGCACTTCATCGTACATAAACATTTTGGAAATAACAAATTGTCTAGGATAGTGAAATTAATTGAGTACTAATTAATTAATGAAGTTTACTTGAGTTTGTTTAGAAAAAACAACTAAGTTTACTATGTAATTAATTTAGAGTAGGAAAAACTGAGTTGGTGCTGAGTACTACTTAGTTTAATAGATAGCAACTCAGTTGTGCTAAGTTAGTTTTTATTGATTAAAAGGCTAAGTTTGTTGACACTTAGAGAAATAAATGACACTCGTGCTACAAACATCTTCTGTGAGAAATAGAATATACCTTTGATGCTTTTCAGGATAAAAAGCGTTGAAATTAAAGAAGATATTCCTGGGGTCCTCACATTTAAAAAGGTGTCAGTACAGAATGTTGGAGATTCCTCACTAAAGCCCAAGACATAAGGAATCCTCTGACATGCGTCGTTTCTCATTGTCTCCGCGCACCTGTGCAAACATCAGAAAGTCAACTAATGAAAGAATTCAACATTTCATCTTGTTCGCCTCTCTATCAAAATGAATTGCTTGAAGACAAACGAGGTTTTGATAATAAAATTTTATCGCGCTTCAACATTAAAAATCTCTATCTCTAAACATCCTGGAATCTGTCTCCAATGGGAAGATTTGAAAGATTTGAAGAGAAGATGAATTAAAGAGCTATCAAGATGAGAAGTTTGCAACGGGCTAGTTCCAATGGCTTTAACTATAAATAGAAGATTGGAGTAGACGTTTAAACTTAGTGAATCACCTCGAATTTCTTTAAGAGTTGAAACTCAGTTCAATTACTCCGAACTTCAAGAAATTCCAAATCAAGCAATCATCAAACACTCATCATTTTTAATCTGTTTGTAATAGAGAGAATATCACTCATAGATTTAACCTTGTAAAGGATTCAACAGTTTATAAATTGAATTCAGTTTGCAATTCTTTTCATAAATTTGAGTGTCAATTTAGGAAGGGTACCTAAACTGAGTTTGAGAGGTAGTTAGAAAGAAATGTACTTTTTGTAAAAGATTCTACCCGCTATAAAGGCTGCTCCGCCTAAGTAAGGAATGAACACTAGTGGATTTAAGCTCGGAGAAGGTATCCAGGGACTAAAGGTAGGCTAGGGGCCGAACCAGGATAAAATCTGGTGTTGAAGTTCTAACTTTTGCTTTCGCCTTTATCATGCTTCATATCTCATTCACCATTCTTTCTATCTTATCATTTTTCTTGAAAATCCAATCAAAACTGAATTGAGAATTCTACAAGCGATTGAAGATAAAATGTGCCAGCAGAGCTGAGCAGTTTATACTTTTTTCAACCCCGCTCAGCATCGCTTAACTCAGCATGCATCTAAAAAGTTAAGTTGGTTAAAACATTTTTATAAATTCAGAAAGTAAACAAGAACTGCATTCACCCGCTCTGCCATTGTATTAAAGCCTTTTAAGGTCCAATAACAATGGATATGAATTCATTCTTAACATGGAACCAAAGACATGTACTTGCAATAGATTCCAAGTGGATGAAATCCAATGTGCCCATGCTCTTGATTTCATAAAGGAATTCCACTTATCCTCATATGATTTCTGTTTTAAGTTTTACACAAAAAGGAAAATGCTAGAAGTTTATGAATGGAAAATATATCCCATACAATCTAAAGAAAACTAAAATATACTTGAATACATTTCACAATAAATAATTCTTCCACCAGATGTGAAAGCAAAAGTAGGATGTCCAAGAAAGAGGAGGTTTCGGTTTGATTGGGAGAAATAGAAAATGGAAGCAATGAGAAGTTGTGTTTGTAAAGGATCCGGGCATAATAGGATGACATGTGGTGGATTAAAGGAATGATTTTTTCATTATCATTACTGCATAGCATTTAGAATAAAATAAAATTAAAATTTAATATCCGTATGTTAGATAGTATCTACATTTAGAAAAAAATACATCGACCATCTTTTTAGATGTGCATATTCATGTTATAAAATGGCAATGTCTGATGAATTCGTTGAGTGCAAGCATTTTCAAAAATTTATCCATCAGATTTGTTCTAGATTTCTAGTGATATATGTGTGTTATAAAACCACAACATATTATATATAAATGCTGACTTGTAGAGGTATGAGAAAATTTCAAATAAACAAATCAAATGTAATGTGCATTGAAATAAAAAAACAGAAAACTTAAATAATCATCCAACATAACAAAATGAAAAACAAACTACGAAAACCGAAAAAAAACATAGTCCCTAATCACTAAATTAACGTTCTGCAAATCCTCAATCATCTCTATAATGACGAAACTCCTCATCACTATTAGTATCTTCTTTCCTCTTCTGCTCATCGTATTTGTATAAACTAAGAGTTAGGCGCAATCTGTGATAGTCAACATCAAACTTACTGGGGATTGGTTTACCTTCAATGATGTACTCAATGAAACTTAGTAAGAAAATACCACAGTCACTGGGCAGAAGTATTTGACAACAAAAAATGTAATTAATTTCTAGTTAAATTAAAAACAAAAACTATATAAATTAGAAACACATAATAGGTATTTCATTCACTCACGTTTCAACTTGCTAGGGAAGGTTCTTGACATATTCCAAATCCATGAACTTGAGTGGGTCTCCGGTTTTGTAAACCTCAAGCTCTCCAATGTCTTTTCTTGAATCAAGGAGTTTGAAAGTATGGATTTAATATGCCAGAATCTTAGCATACATTTGAGCATCCTGGTTAGTGTCTCTTTTGCCCCAAACCTCTTTACATACGAGTTGTAAATGTAAATCTTCTTTACTGGTATTTCAAACCTCAAAATAATCCACTGATTTCCCCCTGCAGTTACATATATAAATACAATGTCAACTTCATCCAGTTACATGTATAAACACAATGTCAACTTCATCCCATGCCTTAGGGCACCAAGTCCCATCCCTCTAATCCTTAAAGCAATCGTTTCTTTGTTGTGGACTTTTTTCAGTAGCTCCTCCTAATGATCAATTTTCTGCATTATTTTATCCACAACAACAACTCTCCAGGCGAAATTAGATTCAACAGTGGTGAAGCTATTTGTAATCTTATCACAGTACTTTCCCTTCTTTCGTAGAAAGTAAGTGCAAAATCGATTTACTGGAAAAAACACGAAAAAAGGTTTATCAAATATGAAACATTTATACAAAGGTTTAAAATCAACTTTAATGTAATAAAATCATAAAATAATGAAATTAAAAAAATATTACTTAACTTACACTATTACTCATAAACTCCCCATCCATCAGTAATTTAGCAAAAAAGGTATTTTCTACAATTTCAATGACTTTGCAATAAAACAGTGGAACTGTATTGAACTTTGCTTTGTATCACAACTTTCCTATGTCAATATATTCAATTTAAAAGCAAAAAATAACATTATTTCACATAATACAAGTATATATATCATATATATTGGATATGCAATAGAAATATAACAGCCATATATCATCAAACATACCAGTTCATACAATTATTTTAAAAAACATTAGATTATAAAATAAAGAAATTACTCACTTTTTTATCACATATTTGTGTTTTTTCATAAATCTGACAAAATCATGAACATTTGCTTTATTCTCGATATCTTCTCTAATGATCATATAATCGTCAAAAGCATATCGTTGTGGACCAATTCCTTTCCCTGAAGCAGAACCAAAATTGGCAGTGTGGGGTGATTTCAGCTTTTCCGAAGTTTGGCTTTATACCTTTTCCTCACTTCACCACCTTTTGCCTTATCTAGAAGCAACACTTTTTCTTCTTATTCTCCTTTAACAAAAAAACACACAAATCTCAACACAATTTACACATGGCAACAATTTTTTAAAAGACTACAAGAAGTTATATATCATATATAAAATATACACATAAAACATAAAACATTATTGTTTGAAGCAGGTATGCACTTGTTTAATTAGTTTAATAATGACATTAATTTCAATACAATTAACTTCTAAACTATTAAGCTTTGTTGGATTAAGAGAATCCATGAAACATGGAGATCAATCCTGATAATGTTTTTAGAAAGTGAAATTTTTAATTAAAGGTAAGTTGCACATCGAAAATATGCATAAATATAAATACAAAAACAATATTTGTATTTACCTCATTGTTAGGCTGCATCATCACAATGACAACTTCATTATATCCTTTTTCTCCAGATTCACATCAACAGCTACAAACAGCCCTCCACCAGTTACGAGCGGATGATGTCGGACACGTGTGTTCGTGGTGAGGGGCTAACCCCGTGAGATGGGGCTTGGGGGTTTTCCCGATTGAAAATGGTGTGGATTTTAGCTTAAAGAAAGAAACTTGTTCATGCAACAAGTTTAATAGACTCGAGATTAGAACCTCTAGCCTATGGTATTCAGAGTCGCCACTCGGATCAGCTTTTTTGAGAAAATTTGGTACAACTTAGATCCATTAAGCCAATACCATATTTCAGAGATTCGCGTCTAGGATGAGTTAATTACTTTGTCATTATTTGAGTTAACATTATTCTATTTGGAAACCACATTTATGATACTTCAATTCAATCTAGATGTTTTTGGCTTTTGCTTTTAGATATTTAGCGTGCATGCAAAAAGCGGTAAATAAATAAAGTGCGAGAAAGTAAACATAATATGCCTAATCTATAGGATTATTTATATCTTGGGATGGGGGAGTTACAAATCACCTAAATCCATTGATATCTAACAAATGTTACATTTGATAAATGTGATACTCGAAGGAAATTAAACCCTAACATAAATCTATCCTAAACTACCTACATCCACAAAGGTTAGCATAAGGGATATTCCACAAAGCAAATATGTACCAAGTGTACCATATATACTCAATTTGGATTTTGATAAGACCCGTGTGGTCGAGGTAAAAAAATAATGGAGATTTCAAAGTTCTTATTTTATAAAAATGATTCATTTTCGTTTTCAACTATGTTGGTCATTTTTATTAGTGAAAATGCTGCATGTTATAATGTCGGGTCGGTTATTCAGAAACTTGGGTTCCTTTCATGTGGGTGACCTAAAACAATATTAGAAATGTAAATCTATATCAAACATGCCTAATATAGCCATTGTTTTGGTTAACAACGGTAACGATGTTATCCTTATCGTTACCGACTTCCCTATGAAGGGCGATATCTATATGGATGGCCCGAAGCGCTTCTGCTGCTACTCCAAACCTTAATCTACATATTAATACATCAACAAATCATATAAAAATTATAACTGGGAAGTTTCTAACCACCAGTGATGCATTTCCAAACTCAAAAGGGTCTTAGCGGGTTATTCTAAGCCCAAATAATTCGAAATGGAATAAAACAAAACAAATCCATGATTCTGCCAATGCAATTTCATTAACGACATTATAAATTATGTCATTAATGATGTCATGATATCGTTAATATATTACATCAACATTCCAGACCTGTAAAAAACACACAGAAATAGCAAAATGGAAATCCGAAACTTCAAACTATCATAACTTTTGCTATACTTAACCGATTTGAATGATCTTTATCATTATGGAAAACTCAAGATGTTTAGAATATTTTTAGTTAAACAAATACTCAAAAATATTTAAATTCATACTAAAATTAAGTTAAAAAATTTTGGTGTGCGAAAATGGAAATAACCGAAAAGAAAATGAAACTTCAAAAAGGCAAGCATATAAATGCAAGCACAAACTCTAGGAACTCAGAGACTTACCCGTAGTCATTAATCCATGTTCTTTCAATTCAACGAAGTCCTCCAAGAAGCTCTCTTTGTTTCTTTTTGGTTTTATTTGGTTGTTGGTTGGTGATTTACCGAAAATCTTTGGAAGGGATCTATTCCTTGCCAAAGTAGATGCTTTAGAAGGTGTAGTAACCTTCAAGTGAGTGGTAAAGTTGTTGTAAACTCTTCATTCAATTCTAAACCTCAAGCATTGCCTAAGTGATCTGTAAACCTCAAGTTTTCTTAAATGATCTCTGCACCTCAAGCTTTGCTTAAAAGATGAACTAAACCACAAATTTCCTTAAAAGATGAACAATTGGACCCTTGTGACCCAAGTTCATGCCCTTTCCATGAACTTAATCTAACTAACCTGAAATTCCAAGTGTTGGTGATCAAATTTTTGTGTTTGCTCAAGAACACAAGAAAGAATGCTATCTAGATCTTTTTCTCTCTTTCTTACCAATATTATCACCCAAATTCAGACCCCCTTTCACTAAAACTCTAGTTAACTCCTTTTTAGCCTTAGGTCATGGTTTTAGTCTTTGCTTTTCAACTTTTTACAAATCCCATGTAAAGATTTGATGTAAAAGGTCTTAGGTAAGGTGTGGGGAGTGGTAACCATGAGAAGAACTGATGATCATTGGTGAGAGCACATATTATTTCCACCTTTGCATCGTTGCAAAGATTCTTACCAATCCGGCCCAACCTTGAGTAACTTTTTGATCACCTTGATCTTTTCAATGTGATCTACCTCGTATTCCTCCTCTTCCAGGAATGATTCTCTATGTAACGAAGCAAGTATGTTTCTTGTCCCACTTGTAGGTTGCCTACTATTACCGCAGTTCCTTTAGTGGTTGATATGAAAAATACCAAGTCCCTTGGAGAGATGAGTATCCTCATTTCGGTTTGGAATGGCTAGCCTAATATAATGTTGAATCCCACCGAGATGTCAGTAATTGTGAATTCCACTTTTCCACGAAATTTGTGTTTGAGATTACCCATTTCTACTTCTACATCACCTAAAGACTTTATGGGCTGGCCATTTAATCAAATGAATGGTGAGTAGCCCACCTTGATTCTGGAGTGATGTACTCCCAACTTTTCAACTACGCTCTTGGTGATAATGTTCACTGAGCTACCCGTATCCAGAAGGACCCTTCTTACCGTGAAGTTTTCCACCTATGCTTCAATAATGATGGGTTGTTTTTCAACTAACAAGTTTTTTCTGAATGGTTTCAGGATTTCCGCCTTGTCATCAACATTCAATTTTTATCGGATGCAGTTTTGGCTTTCTTTTTGAGTGACTCGAACTCTAAGCCTCCTACAATTACCATGATAACACCTTTCATGCCACCTGATTTCTTTCTTGAGTTATCTTCGCTCTCGTCCTCACTCTTGTCTTTTCTCTCGAGTCTCGTGGTAATTTCTTTTACAAATTGGTTGAACTTGCCCGCTTTAATCAATTCATGCACTATGTCTGCTAATGATCTGTAGTCATCAGTGTGATGACCCTTAGCTTTTTGGTATTCGTAGTACTTGTTTAAATCTCGCCCTAAGGATACTCCTTTGGGGATTTTTGGAAAATGAATGTTTTTCTTTTATGAGATCTTTTTTATAACCACCAAGATCTAGCCCAAAGAAGCATTTAGCCAGGGGTGTTCTTCATCACGATCGTGATATCCGCCTCTACTTGGTTCGCCTCGACCTCTTCTTCGTCTATCATCGAATATGGATCTATCATCCCTTTTTCATTCCTTTCCCCAATTATCTTTCCTTCGATTAGAAATCATCTCGTTTACCGGGATCAAGTCTCTGGTCATACCCAACATTTGTTGTAGACTCTTAGGGTGTCTCATCAGGATGGCATTCCTAAGGTCTCTGCTTCTCATTCCTTTAAGCATTCATTCTTTGGAGATGCTGAAGTCTAGATCTCATAATTCCAAGCAAGCCTCGTTAAAGCGATTATAGTATTCGAGGAGGCTTTCCTCTGGGCCTTGAATGATTTCATGAAGGCTCCTTGTCACTAATCTGACTGGGGCAGAGCCTAGGAAGTTTATGCAAAATGCGTCACTGAGTTTGTCCCAACTTCTAATGGAATTGGTATGGAGTGAGGTCAACCACCGGCTACCGGGCCGCCTTGTGTGGATGAAAAGTATCTACATATGTATGCTTCGGTGGCCCCTACCATTTCCATCCTGTTTTTTAAATCAGCTACGTGGTAGTTTGGGTCATCTTTACCCGTGTATCTATCAAAAGAAAGAATATAAATTAGTCGCAGAAGGGTTTGATTGAGAATGTTTTTCTTAAATGGTGAAAAATTAGTCGTTAATGTTGCCTCCTGATTGGGTACTGCTAACTTCGCAAAAACCTTTTTGGCTTTCTTTCCAAATTCTTGATCGTCTTCTTCTTCCTCGTTATCCAGCTCAACTACCCGCTTGAGATTTTTTGGATTTGGGGTGGATTCAGGCGGTGCTCCTGTTCCTAATCCTTGAATTGCAGCTAAGGTTGGGGTAATGTCTCCAGGTGGTATTTGACCATCTTTCATTGCGGTTATTAGCCCTCAAAGTAGGTATTATTGTGTAGATCTCCCAATTGGACCTTATCCCAAGCCGAATCCTGGGTTTATTGTTTCAGTGACTATTGTAACTGTAGTGGAAGCGATCAAGGAGTTTGGGTGAGGAACGGTCGACGTTAAGGCGAGCAGAGTGACATGGTTGTAAAGGTGGGGTGGTATGTGCCCCTGAGAAGCACTTTCAAATTCTTCCATTAAATTTTGAGGCGAAATGGTTTCATGCTTGGATATGATCAGTCCAGCCTTGGTCAAATCTCCCTAAATGACACCAGAGAAGATATAAGTGTCAAGTACCAATTTTCGATATGCTTCAAGTTCTTCTGGAGAAATTTTATATTTTTTCTACAACTGGAGGAGAGAGTTGTATCCTTTCACAGGCTCACCATTGTTCATGCCACCGCCCGTCACCGGTGGCAGATTTATTGTGGAGGTGGTTGTTGTGGTAGGAGGACCGTTGTTCATCTCGTTATGGGCCATTACGCAATTTTAGAAGTTTAATTTTTCCATATACCGAAGTGTTCTCAGTGTGAACCAAAATTCTTGCCTGAACAAGTAAATTCAATCCACGCTCACCGCACCAATGAAGAATTAATCTGGAACGTGGTTCCACGCGCTAACTCTCTTAAATGAAAGTAACTCCTCGAGGATCCTTTTCATCATGGATGGGTGGTTCCTGCAAGATAAAAAACCATTGCTATAGGGGATTAGTCACATGACCGGTGTAGCCTCTCCGATGCTTAAGTTAGATTGGAATTAAGAGAGGAGGCAAGGAGTCTTTTTAGTGTTTAAAATACATACCTTTGCATGGTGACCTTAAAGATTCTTTTATAGATAGCTTATTTCCCCTATCATGATTGAAAGAGTGAATCACTTAGAGTTTTAGTCCGGTTAGATCTTTATCTTGATGATAAGATAAAGTTTGTTACTGGCGAGAGTCCTAACTACGGGGATCTCTCCAAGGAGTAGAATCTCAGATAGATTTTGTTTCCTGAAGCATCGGGGTCAGTCTAGGACAAGCCAACTCAGCTTGGCTGCAGCCTAGGCCCCTTTACTTAGCGAAACGTTGGAAGACCGGGTCTTTCCAATCTTTGAGGTGGATGTAATCCTCCTGGAAGCTATCCGAGTGGCAAGTATGCGCCTAGCCATATTTGACCTAATTTTACCTAAAAAAAGAAAAACAACATAAAATAACACAGGTAGAATACTCATAATTTTCAATCCCAGTGGAAAATCAGTTCATCTAGATTCTCAACTTTGAAATTAGCCATATATGGCTGCCATTTGAAAAAATGGGGTTTCAATTCAGTAGTGTCACCCTTCAACCTTTTATAGATATTCGTCTCACAACCTCCACAAACTTCATAAAACCATATCTGAAGAGCAAGTGGAATCCCTGAAGCTTGTAATTAGTTGGCATTATCCGTTTGCGACCATTCTTTCTCAATCCATAAATAGTACACATGAAAGAAAGATCACCCCAAGCAACTTTGGAGTACATTCAGTTGATCACACAATCAAAATACTCATGAGATACCATGATACCGTGATCCTTACCAATCAAAAATATGTGACGAAGTAGATAAGAGCAAGGGAGACGTAATGTTCAACACTTTCTATTTTAGAGAAATTATTCTTTTTATCCATTCCACAATGAAATGTGCCACTTCATCAAAAGTCTGGCGCTCTTTGGCAAATATTTATTGCAAAACTTCTTAGAATTACCAGTCTCTATCAACTCAAACCCTTCTTCTGCTTCTCTTTGAAGACCCATAATGAAAAGGAAATATTCAAAATTGAAGTAAAGAGGCTTGCCTCCAAGCATCATGTAGAGATAGTACTTGTTAGGTTGCATAATTTCCCTCGTAATCAGATTATGGATCAACATCTTCCTAATTTTAATCAAATTCATCTCCAAGAATGGACTAAAAATAGTTTCTTCCAACAATGGCATAGCACCTTTTAGAGCATTTGGCTTGGTGAAATCGAGAATTTCACACATTGAGACCATATTGGTAGAAGTTTTCCATGGTGGATTTTGAGGATATATGAGTGGGTATGGAGAAGGTTCCCATATAAAAATCTGATCATCAATCTACATTTTTCCAAAAACAACAGAAATATATATCAGACTGAAATAAATTATATAACTGACTTATACTTTCAACACATGCTTATCATAATATGGTAACTCAGAAGGTAACAAATAAACGGATAATAATTGTAAATTTATATTATGTATTCAATTACTAAAATGTATTCAAACATGCATATAACATGCAGATAATGATCATATACTAAAAATATAATAAATATATAACAATGTTATATATATGAAAAATCTACAGAAGCATTTACCTACTACATAAGATATATTAAATTAATATATTAAAGGTTAAGAACAAAGCATATAAGATAAGAATTCATAGACATAAAATGAATATATAAGAGATGTTAGACATGATGTATGCCCTAATTAGGGTGATATATCTTAATTAGTTATAATATACAAATGGTTTCATATTATTATTATCAATAATAAAGACATCTTTGTTATTTATCAGTGTTTATTTAAATTATGTATCTCACTAGTATCATATATATGTGTTATTATTATATATGTACATTGATAAGACAAAGTCTGTGACTACTTCATAGCGTAAAAGTGCGAGGACATAGTGGAAGCTATGTGGTGTGAGAATTACACACATGTGTTATTATGAATAATCTAAATATTTCTAATCATAGTCTCATTGAGACTAGACATCAATGAAGTGGATAGACTAGCATGTGTAGGTTTACTCTTTGAATTGGATCCAAGCAGCTAATCTCACGAGCTGCAGGTGGTATTGTAACACCCCCTGATCCCGAGTGTCACAGTAACAGACTATCAAAAACGTACCAATCCACCATTTTTGTTTACATTAATACTAAAACAAATTTACTTTCAATATTCATATACAAAAACTCCAAATATTATCAAAATACAATTCTCGCTCCTCACACTAACTAGTACATGCCATTATTTTATGAACCAAAATGTTATATGAAAATAATAATAATCCACCTTGAGTCTTTTCCCTTTTTGTACTCTTTAAGCTGATCCACTTATACCACTTCTGTCCACACTATCCACAGAGCTTCTGAATCTGCGTGTAGAAAACAACTACACGCTAAGCAATTTGCTTAGTGGTGTACACTAATTTCGATTTCATAGAATTTAAAACACAAAATACCATTTATTTGATATTAAATAAAATCATGAAAACACATTTCAAAATTTCAATACACAAATTTAAACATATAAAACTCATCTTCAATATTTTACTTATAATTATAAACAATAATTGCCCAAAATAAACTAAGCATCATTAATGGTATTAGATACGGGGGTTGGCAATAAGTCCGAAGCCGAAGCTCCTAATAACGGTACAAAGCCCGAAGCAGAAGCTCCTAATAAGGGTACAAAGCCCGAAGCTGAAGCTCCTAATAATGGCATAATGCCCGAAGTCGAAGCTCCTAATAATGGTACAAAGCCCAAAGCCGAAGCTCCTGAAATCAGTAATTACAGTACCGGCAATAAGCCCCGGAGACAAAGCTCCAATTGTTTGTACAGTACTTTACCCCCTTTTATTGGCGCCAAACTACTCGGATTAATTTTCTACTCATTTACTAAGGATAAAAATTACACAAAAATACTTATGAATTCAACATGATATCATCAATATAATTCAACATAAACTCATGTATTAAGGATCTCAAATCCTTAAATTTTCAATCCCTGGACATCAATAAAGCACGATAAAATTAGCATTCATGTTTTCAGAAATTTCCAGATTTTGTGACCTGATTTTCCTTGCATTTTTATCCATTAAAACGCCTTCATATCGAAAAAATTTTATTACTAAAATATCTAGTCATATTTCTCAACTTTTCAATTCCATAAGAATTAAAGAAATCTAATCTATATAGATCAAGTTATACTCAAAACACTAAACAGCGTGCAAACTGAAAAACTCCCAAAAACATATTTCATGATTCAACTTCAAAAAAAATTTTGACATAGTAAATGAACGACAATCAAGTTGGTTCCTTCTAAACATATTTAGTTCAGTTTCTTTAGATACCCATAGAATCAAGAATCACTCAAAAAAGAGTAATATAACTTGAGAAAACATTAAAACAAAAAAGAGGTACAATCTGGAAATTTTCTAGCAAAACTGAAAATTCGAAATTAGTGTACACAAACCTCTTTTAAGCTCTTCAACGGGTTTCTTCCACCTCTTTCCCACTTCCACTATTAGTATTAGCTTCCTCTACAATAATCATAATTAATTCTATCAAAATACTACTTGAATAAACCTTATAATACCTTAAATATTCTTAATCTACCACGAATTCTACTAATTTAACTTCACTTGTATCAATAATCACTTACCACGGGTTCGAGTTACCATTCATCTGAAACTTAACACTTGATTTCTTCCTCTTCTAACCTTATTTTAAATAAATTGATGATGATAGAAGGCTTAGACATTGATTTCTAACAAGGATTCGATGTCGAAACGAAGAAATCAAAAGGTTTTAAGGTTAGATAAATTTTGTATAAAGAGGAAGAAGAAGGAATAGAAGAATCAAGATACGCAGGATAAGATAAGAAGAATGATGATATGTATATAAACTATTTAATGTGAAATTAATATTATACCCATAGTTCAATTATATTATATACTTACCACATTTTCTTGGTTAAACCGTCTTATAATCTCATAATTTAATTCTGTAAAAGAATAACATGCACATACAATTATAAGCTCCCATGATAGCTTATATATTCTTTCTTGTATGAATTATAATTATAGAAATTTTCGGTCTCAAGTTGCATAGTTTTGGGTCAAAGTTTGACTGACGGTCAAACTTTCGCTTTGTTTGACTTTTAACGAACTTTAACTTTTTCTTATCATTCCTTTAATATTGTAACAATATATCGATATTAAAATTTAGAAATTTTGGGGTTTTACTGGTATCTTGAGTTAACACATGAATGTATTTGGGTAATACATTGGAGATCGTTATAAGACAGACACTCAGAAATAACTATAACCATGTGTTGGTATCATGTCTTATTACAGTAGCAGTACAAGTATCCTCAAAACTAAGATACTAGTTACCTTGTGTAGGAATTGCTATACTTTGGGTCATACTTATGCATACCCTGGCGATTAGGGTGATACGGGTGATTACGGTATAGATGGGATCCGTTGCTCCTAATATAGTGATGATGTACCTTAAGGCCTCTTATTGAAAAGTCACACTCATAAACCTTTTATCAGAGTATAAGATTGGTAGAATGAGTTTCTAGTCAATTTTGATACATTATGGCGAGTGGTGTTCCAGGATAGCTACGGCTATTACATTAGATGATGTTCGCCACTTTTCTACTGATAAGTTTAATAACTTATTCGCGAGATTTTTGCTTTAAAGTACAGGTGTTGTCAATACCACTTATCAAAATAGAAAAATGATTATAACTGCAAGTATAAGTTTGCGATTTAGTTTTAAAAGATATCGAACCCACTGAGAAGGAACCAGCTCTAAAGATCAACTGAACAAAACAAAATACAATAAATGATTTTATTTTTGTTGGGTAGGATGGAATATGGTGATGGGTAAATGTATATAGATCAGAGTAGAAGAAATCAGTATAGATTATCCCTACGAACAAGTATAGCAAAGAAAACATGCAAAATCAACAAAGATATTATGTACACTAAACTATTTTAACAAATTTGGTTCTAGATATTCAGATATTCAATTATTGACCATAGAGCAACACATGAAATGACTTTTCTAAATCTAGTGCAAACGAATTAAGATGATTATATAAACCTGGATAACAATACTATTATGCTTAGTACGGGTCGCTCTCACATAGCCATATTTAGCAAGTTATCATTCCAAAAATGTTGGCTCACTAAATAGCGTTATAATCACAGATCAAGTGATTATACATAATCTCGTTAACCCCGAAACTACTCTTAAAGTTAACTCAAAAACATATAACTTGATTAATATAAAAGACTCAACATGAAATACACATTATGACACATAGACATATCATAAACTTTGAAATAGAAAGTATAAGTAGAAAGCAAAGCAAAGTTGTAAGGTATGCAAGTGAAAGCTAAAGTTGATTA
>CATIWQ010381028.1:0-22285 GCA_949673415.1 Euphorbia schlechtendalii
ACCACAAAAGTTCAACCAATTTCACCCACACCTTTTAAACAGCTTCTTTCTTCTTATAACCATTTGTTTCAACCACCTATTAAACTTCCCCCTACCCGTAGCCATGACCATGCAATTCCCTTGAAGCCTGGAGTTGATCCCATTAATGTGAGGCCTTATAAATACTCTTTTCATCAAAAGAATGAAATAGAGAAACTAGTGGTAGAAATGCTCAAAGGAGTGATCAGGCCTAGCCACAGTCCCTATGCATCACCGGTACTGTTGGTTAAAAAGAAGGATGGTAGCTGGAGGTTTTGTGTTGATTTTCACGAGCTAAACAAGGTGACGATTAAGGATAAATTTCCGATTCCTATCATTCAAGAGCTTATCGATGAATAGCCTTAGACATTAATATTTTGATATAGAGATAGAGACATGTGGATGATAGAGTGAATGCATATGCAATAAAAATTCCGAGTTTGCTTATCCGGTTTCCACCATAAGTTCATTGAGAAATTACGGGTTGGAGACTCTACATTGGAAGGTTTCTTTCTTTCAACTCTACTGACTACATTGGAGCAGGTATCCGGACCAGGAGAACATTGAGATATTATGCAAGCAGCAATATCCCTTCTGGTTCGGTTTTTCCAGCCAAAACTTCTGGACTCTCATCCAGACTTTGTTAACTGATTGTTACAAAAGCAAAACATGGAGCCTGTTAATTACAGACAACATCAGAGTAGAATCCTACTATAGTCCGCCTTTCACAATCTTTGACGCCGAGGAGCTCCACATCGAAAACTTCAAACTGTTTGGCACTGAAAAATGTTGAAGGTCCCACCTGTTGGATAAAAGAAATGATTTCAAGACACAACAACAGATTCGAAGAAGTGAATGTTAAAGATAGGGGATAAACTGACGGGTGGCCCCAGTTCAGGAGGAATGATTATTCTTCTCTTCCCACCAGGTTTCATGTCTTTAATTCCTTCTTCGAATCCTGCAGCATTTCAGTGTTACTTCCCTGTAGAGTTTCATAACCTACTAACAAGTATTTCCAGATATTCACCTGGAACTAAGGCATTCATGCCTAAGCGGATTTTGGCAGGAGCACCTTGTAAGTAGGTGCTGTCAATTCGTCGCCCAGACTCATTGTAGCCGATGTAGTGGAAAGTCACCTGCAAATCTGCATTCTTAACTCAACTTCGCGATTGTACAAAATGACTTTACGATGCCTTTGATAAAAACATTATCATTTTCCCAATATATTGGACTTGGACCACTTCCAAGATTCTAAACTAGGAATGTGTTTCAGATAGGGGCTTTCACTGCTAATGATACATATGATGGGAATGTAGAATACAAATTTTACTGTCATCTAACATTCAAACTTGTACTTTAAGCAGCTGCGTGTTTTAAAATGCTTTTTTTTGCAGACCATCTGACTATGATCCTATATGATGGAGAAAGGAATAAATGAATTGTCTAAAAAGATACAGAAAGAATAACCTGTTGACCAGCCTTTGGGCAATCACCTATACCAACTTCAAAATCCCGGTATATAAGCCCAGAGTCGCGCTTCACATAATTTTCTGATGCCATTACTTTCACCTCGAAACCTGAATGACATTCCCCGTGGAGTTTAGGCATATATAAAACTTAAAACAAACATCTTCTCATTTCATAACAACTATGAGAATCATATCTCTATTACAGCTCTTTCCCACGTAGCATCTAGACATGTTACATGAATACCAAACGAAAGGGAAAAAGGTCTACCAAGGAAAACAAAGATCATTTTGAATCTGTATCAATTCGATTGTTTGCACTAAATCCTAAGACAAAAATTAGTTCTTAGGCATACAATTAACAAAGAATACAAGTGCCAAAGCTCTCACAAAGGAAAGGAAGTTCAACTAATCACACTGGAATATATAAATGTTGATTTATGGATATTACGCGGAACTGAAAAAACATTTTGCAATTCATGTAAACTATCAAATTGCTACAATACAAACCTTCTCTGACAAAATTTGGGAAGTCATCAGGAGCGTTGTTTTCTCGCTGTATGCGTTTGTTCTGCTCCAACAAGCGCCTTTCATCATATGGGTTCTTACCCTTTGTCTTTGCCAAACAAGGCATAGCTTCAAAAACGCATGATGATGCTGCCAACAAAAGAAGAAACCTTCGCCTCAATTTCTCTTCATAATGTATTGCATTCCCATTCTGCAACCTGGCCGTTTTATATATAGCACCGATTTGAGAAATAATGTATACGAAGAAAACGATGAATCAAAGAGGTACATGTAGAATCTCACCTATCATCATTGAAGTTAGGCACATTTTGCTTCTTTGAAGCAAATACGTTCTCTAAAGTGACACAAGCTGAAAGGGTTTTATCTGCTAGAAAGTAAAAGGGAAGGTAACATTTTCCTTGTGCTGAAAAAGGCAAACAAGCTCGCAAGTATAACAACACATAAAAATTGCAAAAAGAATCTTTGACATTTTTAGGCATATTCTGGTAAACTAACAAATATAACAATACAGTACAGAATAACAGTATGATGATTCATTTCAATTCCATTGAAGAAAAACTCGAAAAATTACAACCATAATTGATACTATAATCGGCAATGTTCAAAGTCCCATAAATCCCTAAAAGCAGCATAAAAATTTGAGTCTGGGCCTTACCTAGAAATTTAAAGTCACCTAAAAGTTGAGAAGCTAATTCCATTAATGTCATAGAGAGAGAGAGAATTACAGGGAAGAGAAGAGGACTGCATTAGCGTAGACTTGAGCATGGCTTCTCTAAAAGCACAGCCTTTGTGTTATCCTTAAATTGGATAATAAAAATATCAAATATTTCCCTATATTTTCCTCATTTTTCCTATTTCACCCTTCTCCTACTTACAGCATGCAGGAATTTTAAAAGAAAATTCAAAATCATAATAATTGCATATATTAGAAATGGTAAAAAGTTGTAACTTCTTTTAACAAAAAAAACTAATTTACGTCTATTAAATTTTCTTTTTACTCTCTCTCCCTACTTTACCTTTATTGCATTCTCGTGTCATTTGTTTATTTTTTTTAAAAATTACTTAATTGCAATTACATTAAACATAAAGAAAAATCCCTACCCATGTAACCTTCTTTGTGATTCACACTGATGATATATAAGATAAAAGATATAAGTCTCAACAATTAGGTAAAAATCCAACACATGTGATTTGTTCAAAAGGATCTCGTAGCTCCCTCTCCTTGTAAAAAATGCATCTCCCGACTTCCTTGATCGCATTAAACCACTCTCGGCTCGGAGAGTGAGATACACTCGTCCATACATGGTAAAAAGTTGAAAAGTCAATCCAATTGTAGACTGACACGTGGCATGAAGGGTAAAAGTTACAAAAAAATTCCCAAAACAATTCTATTAAAACCCTTTAATTTTTCAAATTTTTCTATCATCTTCTTCATCAATCCATATTTTTTCTCAAAACCAAATCAAAACACCAATTTCATCATCAAACCTATATAGAATTCGAAAAGTTAGTATAAATGTCATTTGATTTGTTTTATTTTTTGTTTTTTGGGAGAAAAAGAAAGGAAATGATAAAGAAAAGTAAAGAGGTAAGTTGAATTTGAGTTTTCTCGGAAAATGCATAAATTTTCCCACAAAATTTTCCAGAAAAACACCGAATCTTCAAAATTTCACGAAACTTACTAAAATTTTCCTCTCTAAGTCCTCCGGTGAAAAAATGAAGAATCTTTATCCAAAAAATAGTTAAAAATCTCATCATTTTGATGAAATAAAGAATTTGTAAAGGAAAAATCCTAAAATTTGCTGAAAATTCAAAGGAAGAAGATGCAAAAAGTCACCACTCGCTGCCCAAGTCAACGCATGCCACGTTTGCTGCCATGTCGGATGGAGAGAGCCAGGAGGTGCAGTTTTTGAAAGGATAGGGAGTTACGGGATCCTTTCGAAAGGTTAGGTGGCAGTAGGTGAATTGGGAAAAGGTGAGGGAGCTGCTAATGCATTTGCCCTTTGAGTAAACCATCCATCCTTGCTTATCATATTTTTATATTTATTTTCTTGAAAATTCTACAATGTGACTCGAACAATTAGTTCTTAGATTATATAACGGTAAAATTTAAAAAAATGGATTGTGGTTTGACTGATTTGCAAAATAGTCCTTGTGGAATTTTTTTTCAAAAACGTGCTTGTGATTTCCACAGTTAGCATAAAAATGATTTTAAATTTAAAATAACGATATAAAAAGGGATAATCTTATTTATTTTAAAATTATAGTTAATAATTATACATTACACCTTGGTGATAAAATTTTAAATTTTTTAGAAGTACCAATATTTTTTTTTCAATTCAAGCATGATTAAAAACTTCAAAAAATCATAATAAAATGAATAATTTCTGAAAATTATTCAAAGTTTGATGAATAATTCTTAAATAATAATGTTAAACTATAGAAATGTTAAATTAATTGAAATACCTTATGGAACATTACTATTTTTAGTGAAATTTTTTTTTTCTTAATTTGCAAATATTTGAAACCACAAACACTCTTTTACCAAAAATTATTTCACAAGAATCTTTAACAAAAAGGTCAAACCACAAAACATGTTTTTAAAATTTACCCATTATATTATTGCAACAAAGAATTTATAATTCGTTGTAGGCTATGCAATATGATTTTGAATTTAGCTGACATATGAAATTGAACATACAAATCAAAACAAAATAAAAACTTGAATCTTACACTTCCTTGTAATCTTTCAAAACCATAATGCATAAAGATCAATAATCATGTTTTTTTTCAAAAAAAAAAAACACCCTACAACTGTTGATACCCAAAATAAAAATTCTCTCCCAAAACAAAAGGCAAGAAAGTAAAATCTCGGAATTCTAATACTGTAGGTTGACTCATTCAAGTAATGGCCATCCAACACCTTTGACACACAACTCAAACAAAATATTTGACACATAACAACGCGGCGCCACAAATCTTTCTTGTAGCTTCTTTACACTCTTCTCAAAACAGATTCTCTCATGAATCATGATCAATGAGAACCTGGTAAAAAAATCTTCATTTGCAGGAAAAAGGCTGATTTTCCTTTTGTTGACACCCCAAAAAATGAATAAACTACATTACTCCCAGTAGATGTTCACATCTTAATAAACTTGGATGATGTCATCAACAGAGCTTCTGAGCTTTTCTTAAGAGCTTTTCTGGTAACCAGGCCAAAGAAAAGAAAGACTGGACATTGCTGCTTGACTGGCAAACTGAACCCTGCAAACCAGGCCTGATTCTCCCAAACTCTTGGCATCCGCTGACTCGCAATGGAAATCATATCCGTCAAGATCTGAATCTGTTACAACTACAAACGAGTCTTCATCCAAGGTTTCTGATTTATGATTTGTGCCCTCTTTGGTTAGAGAATCTGTTGCGGTAATGCAACCACAACTGCCAATTTCCTTGGCCATGTGAAGATAGTAGTAATCTTGAACAGCCTGTTTCATGATGTCCATAGAATTAGTTCTGAAACTACAGCCATATGTTCAGTTTTCTAGGTCTCAGTGCCTATATAAGCCAACGTACTAAGGGATGCCTCCATTAAGGTTTCATTTTTCAAGAAATAGACTTCAAGTTCTTCCACAAAATATGCTTGGTCAGTTTATAGGTTAATTGAGTCATCGGCAGGATTTAGTAGTTGGCTTAATGGCTTTCTACATGAAAAGGTTAACTGATCACAAAAGCTTTAGCCTTTAACCCTCTGACTGACTACTAGACTTAGATACGTGGATGGTCAAAGAGTTAGCGCACCTGCCACTGGGAAGAGGCCAAAAGTACCCTTGGCCTTATGGACCTCACAAAATCATATGCATCACTGGGTGTCATATTCCTATGCTGCACCTGTTATACACTAAATACTTAAAACTCGAACTCTACAAGTCTTCCAGTGAATTGGTAGAGTGAGTGTTAGTGTAGCATACAAGGTAACACAGAAGAATGGTGGTACTGCGCCCTCTGCCAGCCTTGCAGTGCACATATGTTGTCTTTCCCATGGAAGCATTATCTACATAGGAAGAAAAAGAACAAGATTCATACATAATCTCCATAGCAAAGTAACTCTGCCGAAAGAGAGGTGAAACCAATAAAAGAAAGGTTTAAACTGTAAATAAAAATGCATACCATGGATGAAATCCACAGCTTGGCATATATCGCAAGCTGAAGGAGCATAAAGATAATCTCTAGTTGGAATCATCAAATGAGCAATGCTATATGCCTGCAGCACATATTATCATACACCTTCACTTCAAATCCAAACCATGCTTTTTTTTATTCATGCGATAACAGTAACACCATCAGAGCTATTACTCGGAGAACATAATCTATCCGAAAAGAAACTGTGCATTGTCCATACCAACAGAGAAGTATGTTATCTTCATAAAGCAAATGCTGTTATTGATTGAATACTTTTACCACAACATGATTATAACATTTATGGAATTTGTAAAATCGGTTATTGCAATGCATGGAGACGTAGAGAAAGGATAAAGTGCATGAACTCACATGATACAGTGATGTGGGTACCAAAGTCTCATACGGTTCATTTAAGGTGACCACAGAACCAACTCCAAGTTCCTTCAACCGAGGAACGTCGGTTGGAAAGGGAACCGCACCTAACAATATGAACTGCAACCAAGGGAAAAATAAATGAAGATTGAAAGACAGAAAGAGCATATACGAAGATTAAGTAATCGGTACAAAATAAATGGTCAAACGTTTAGAAGAAAAATATACGCAACAGTATCTGTTTTCAAACAACAAAATATATAATCCAGTACTTTTTTGAACTGCAAAGAAGGATAAGTAGGGATGATTTCTAGGCCAGGCAGTGCTGAACCACAGCATTAACTAGTACTGTGAAATCAAATGCTAGTTGCATGCCATGTTAATCTCTAAACTGAAATTCCATTTCAATCGAATAAAAAAATGCTTCTGTTCTGCTATTTTCCAATACAGCAGCTTGGTTTTGTTCCCAGTTAAAATAAAAATGCACTTTGTCCAGGCAAATAATTCATTCAACAAACAACAAGGAACATGAAGAATGGGAAAAACAAGCAATCAAAAAATCAGATTGAAGTTACCTCATCAACCCTATCCCACCACCGAAACTCAGATTGCATTTTATTCCTCACAATATTGTAGAAGAGTGTTGGGTAAAACAAAGCGCGAGCCCCTACTCCAACCAAAACCCGTTTTGCATCCGAAACGGCAACGCGACTGCTATCAGATCCAGAATTTTGCTCTGCGCTGTTCACCTCCACCTCCACTTCCCCATCCTCTAATTCCTGAATATGCATGCCTCAATCTCAATTCGCCAATACAGGTACAACAATCTTACCTTCAACAACACCAACAAATCCTAGAAACCATAACCGATGAAAAAAAATGCGAAACCTAACAGTGCAAAACCTAGAGAATAAGGTTACAATAATTGAAATTTGAATGGGAAAACCATCAATGTACGAAATTAGAAAGATCAACAGAAACGGAAAGGGGTGGTTTTTTCTTCTTCTTCAATGACTTTGAATAAGCGCTTTCGTTCTCGATCAACAAACCCCCCAAAAGAATGACGTTTACCATTCGTGAAATGTAATTAAAAAACATTAATCTCCTACACCACAATCGTTATTATGTATTTTGCACCAATTGATACAATCTACTATTATTTTGTTTAAAATTAAGTTTTCATGAATTCGTCATTCATCATATTAAATGATAAATCAAATAATGATAAGAGGTAAATTAAAATTTATTACATTAAAAATAAAATTACCAACTTATACAGAATTTAAAAATATAGATCATATCAAAGTATAGTGTTTATTATAATGTCAAAGTAAATTCATATTTATTATAGTTACGTTTACAAAATTATTTAATGGATTGAAGCTACTATTTATCTTTTAGGAAGGTTCTTTTATTTCCAAAGAAAATTATTAATAATAAAATTACGTGATGAATATAAAACAACATTAACATAAAAAAACTTTTTTAATATAGGAAAAATGATCCACAAGATATAATATTTGTGACACGTTATTAAGTAATATATATAAAGTAAATCATGAGATGTGATGAATTTATTTTTGACAAAGTAATCATTATTTTGTCATTGGTGAATTTAATCCATGATCAAATTAAAAGATAGGAGAATGTAAAAATAAAATTAAGATTTGCATAGAAAAGTTGAATGAAATTTGTGCAAAGGATATTATAGCAAGAGTTGTCTATTTTTTTTCGTAATTGATATTGCTTTTCAAATTGCTGTCCCAATAAGTTGCTATCACAAGTTTTTAATAGAATTACATAGTTTAGCTTTATACAACACATTTTGATCCTTCATATTGTATAATTAGGAACTACCTGACTTGATTATTTCAAAATCAACTCAGCTATTTATAACAAAAGTTTGAAAATGGAACTTTTCGAAAAAGCAATCTGGGTAAGCAATTGCGGAGCAGCAAAAGGAGCCAATGTTGGAGCTTCCCTTTCCTGAGTTATGTAGTTTAACTGTTTAAAGCCGATTAGGTTAGGTTAGGTGCCTGCATTCATTAATGGAGTCAGGATTTGAACATTGGGTAGCACGATTTCATACAAATAAGAATTGGTCGGTTAAATAATGATTGTATTTTAAAAAAATTTGAATAAAAAGGGAAAACTTTATAATCTTTTAACTATTTCTAAAATAACGTGAAAATAAAATTTTAAAACAAGATTGTTTTTTAAATTGATTTATAATTTTATATAGTAAAATTTGATTATGCCACCTTTTTTTATAAATTGCATTCACTAATACTAATCATTTTAAACTTTTTAGTTTGATTTTTTTACTTGTCATTTTATAATATTAATGTAATTATCAACAAATTTTTTTAAATTTACCTCTGTACTAATGAGAAATGAGATTAAATATAAATTAAGTTATAAATGAGTATTAGGAAGAAAGAGAATTTTATTACTCATTCTGATTCTGGAAGATTGTCATTTTAGTTAATATTTTATTTTCCTTTTTATTTGTCATTCTCACAAATCAATGCAACATTTAACACTTTATTCCTAATTTACCCTTGTAATTATTAGGAAAGAGATTAAGTATAATATGAAATTATAAGGAAATACTCCCTCCGGTTCCTAATATTTGTCATTCTAGACTTTTTACTTTGGTTCCTAATATTTGTCATTTTAAAATATCAATGCACTTTTTAACAAGATTTTCCTATTTTACCCCTGCATTAATTAGGAAAGAGATTAAGTGTAAATTAATTTATAAGTTGGTAATTAAGAAGAGAGAGAATTTTATTATAGAGTAAAAGGAATAAATTAGTCATTTTAATAATGCATTTAATGTCTTATTGGTTTTGATGAAAATTCTAAAATGACAAATATTAGGAATCAGATGGAGTAGTTAAGAAGAGAGAGAATTTAACAATAAAGGAAAGGGATAAATTAAACATTTTAATGGAGTAATAAATTTTTTATTGTTCTTGATAAAAATTCTAAAAGGACAATCTTTCGGCAACGGATGGAGTATAAAGTAAAAATGATATATTAGTTATTTTAATCAAACATTGAATGTCTTATTAGTTTTGATGAAAAGTATAAAATGATTAGTATTAGGAACTAGATGGATTACAAAAAAGCAAGTGAGAGAGGGGAAGTGAGGAGGCGTGTGGAGAAATGTGACTGAAGATGGAAACCAGATGTACTATACATATAATCAGCCATATAAGCCCAGTAAAATCCTTATTTTACCATTTTAGTTAAACTAAAACTACACTGTTTAACCTTGAGTACGAAGAAAGAAGTAAATATAGAAGGTGTATACTGTATGTCAGCCTCATCTCCAACCTTCTGATTGGTTGTCATTGCAGCCTTGCAGAGGTAAAATGTCTGAAAAATCTTGCCAAAAACTCTTATATAAGGGGTTTTCCGATCGCTAGGTGAACGGCTGACTCTGCAAGCTGCCTCCTACGCCGTCCCTGCTTGCATATATGTAATTTCATTACATAACAGAAATCCACATAAATTTTTATGTTTGTTTGAATGGTTAGTAACAAAATTGAACACATAATTTAAAGTTTTACGATGTATGAGATTTTTTTACTGTAATGAGTTAAAGTTATTGTAAATTTATCGTTACAATGTACGTTATCAACTTCTTATTAAAAACATTAACATAAGTTCAATTTGATCCATTTTTATATTTTTGACCCCGTGAGAGAAACAGTTCGTGAACATAATTTTGAACTTGAATAAGAAACGAGCCGAACTTAAACAAGTTATAACCCGAGTCGTGAACTCATGAACAAGTTCATGAATAGACTTGATAAATGTTCGTGAACTAGATCAGTAATTTTTTTACATAAAGAATATTAAACTCTTATAAAAATTAAATAAGAGTATTGTATTTAGTTGAATTAACATTAATATATACTCAATCCAATATCATGATCCATTTTAAAATACATTATTGACTTAGTATTTATTTAAAATCTTGGTATATATTATAAATGTTGTTTGTAAATAAAAATAAACCAACACGTTCACGAACAAATTAACAAACAATTCACTAAGAAAATATATAAGTTGTTCGTGAACCCCTCGTGAACAAAAAAGCACTTAAACAAACCGAATATGAACACAATTCTGAACTCAAATTCTAACTCGGCTTGACTCGTGTTCGTTTAAAAATTATACAAACGAACACAAACAAGTCAAAATTTGGCTCGGCTCATTTAAAACCCTATCGGTGTTTATAACAAAAAAAATTACAATTTTTCTAAGTTTAAAATTGTAACACTCCTTGATCGAGAGTGTCACGGTAACAGTAACTATCAGTAACTTATCAAATTACTATATTTCACATTAATACTTAAACAAATTCACTTTCAATATTCATATATGAAAACTTCAAAAGCCCAAAATATGTAAATACCTACAGTAGTTATAACTCCAGATATTCTCGAAATAAAATTCTCACTCCTCACACTAACTAGTACATGCCATTATTTTACAAACCAAAATGTTTCATGAAAATAATAATAATCCACCTTGAGTCTTTTCCTTTTAGTTTTCTTTAAGCTTATCCACTTATATCACTTCTATCCACACTATCTACAGAGCTTCTGAATCTGCGTGTAGAAAACAACTACACGCTAAGCAATTTGCTTAGTGGTGTACACTAATTCCGATTTCAAAACATTTAAAACACAAAATACCATTTATTTATGATTAAATAAAATCATGGTTCCAAAATCTCGTGAACTGTTGGCTATCAACTGCGCCAAAAACTTGTTCACATATAAAATGTAGGTGTTGTCAATACCCCTTATCACATAGAAAAATGATGATAACTACAAGTATACAGTTGCGATGTAGTTTTAAAAGATATCGAACCCATAGGGAAGGAACCTGGTCTAAAGATAACTTGGGAAGCATAAAAGTAAATAAAAATAGATTAAAGATTTTTATGGGTAGGAAGATTAGAATGAAAAAGTTGAGTAAATATAGATGTAATATATTAGAAACTTTAATAAATAGATTTTCACTACGAACAAGTATAGCAGAGAAAAAAATGCAAGTTTAACAAAGTTGTTCTGACCATCTAGATTATCTAACAGATTCGGTTCTAGATACTCAGATGTTCAATGATTCACCGCAGAGAACCACATGAAATAATTTTTCTAAGTCTAGCACAAATGAAATAAGACAATTATGAAAACCTGGACAACATCAATACTATGCTTAGTACGGGTCGCTCTCACATAGCCACATTTAGCAAGTTACCATTCCAAAAATGTTGACTCACTAAACAGCATTATATCACGGATCTAGTGATTATACACAATATTTTTAACCCCGAAACTACTCTTAAAATTAACGCCAACGCATATAACTTGATTAACATAAAAGACTTAGCACGAAATACGCATTATGACACATAGACATATCATAAACTTTGAAATAGAAAGTATAAGTAGAAGGCAAAGCAAAGTTGTAAGGTATGCAAGTGAAAGCTAAAGTTGATCAAACCGTATCCACTTTTTAATGGGAGTCGTCAATTCCCGCAATTCCTGCGTCTGCTTTGAATTCGGTCTCGGCCCGTACAGAACCTCCGCTAGGATGCTATTCTTTGCAAATATCGAACAAATGAATATTGAAGAACGAAAACTTTTATTGATAAGTGATTTGCAAGTACACTTATACAACAATCGCTCGAGAATATAGAGAAATCTAATGATCGAATTCACTTAAACATTTTCTCGCATTCTCTATCTATACACACACTATATCTCTTTCATGCACTCTAATGCTGCACTCCTTTCATTCCCATGAAATTGTAAGGTTTGGAGCCCTATTTATAGAGTTCGAAGGGTTACGACTATCCATACGAAGAGCTGTGTCCATTGGTGAAAGATTGCATCAGTTCATTGTGATTGGTTGAGAAGCTTCAATCTAATCCACAATGGATAAGCACCTTTTCATGATAGGTTGATTTCTGATAAGTGTCTATTCGTTGGTAGTTGATGGTGGTTGATGGCGGTTAATCGTCCTTATCTGGCGTTTGGTAGTTAAGAAGATTAAACTAAAAAACCGTCCAAGTCTCGACCGTGATATACAAGTCCAGACCATGAATCTTTGATTGGTAGATTTCTATTTTGAAGAAGAACAAGTCACGACTGCTAATGGTTATCGCGATTGTGAATTGCATTTTTCTTCAGAATTCTCTTTGTAACTTCACCGATCTTTGACAGCTTCGGTCCTAAGCCAAATCTTTAAGTTCCACGCATCTTTTTGCACCTTTTTCACTCTCTTTTTTCATAGAATTCCACTTTAGATCATTTTACTCCCAAGATTTACCTAGTATCTGCATTTGCATAAAAAAACAACTACATACCATGTGAAATCTTTTATATGAAGTAAAAATGACTTAAACTATAGTGTTTAGTGTATAAAATTATTATGATAATAAGTGTAATTATACACTTATCAGTGATGTGTTTTCTGTGATATCTTGATTCTTGTTATCTGGTATTGAAAAATCTTGAAATCTGTTTTTACTGTTAAGACATTTTAATATTGATATATTGTTGATTTAAGATTCCTAAGTAAACTTAGTTGTTTGGATCTTGTTGTGGTTTATCATTAGGTCTCTATACTATCTTTTAGCAATAGGTTCAATAGGATTTAATCTTTCTATTCAAAGATTAAGCTTTGTACGATTTTTGATTAGCTCATCTCTTTCTGTGTTCCTAGGTTATTTGTCAAAATTTCGTTAGCAAAAGTGAATCTTGATAAATTTGATGACAAAATTAATTTTGCCATATGAAAAGAAAAGATGAGAGCTGTTTTGATACAACATAAAAGCATTAATGCATTATCTGGTGTTCAAGCTCTTCCTACCACTCTCACTGATGTTGAGAAGGAAGGGATGATGCAAATAGCTCGATCCTCTATAATAATAAACTTGTCTGATAATATAATTAGGAGAATTAAAAGTTATGAGTCAACTGCTAACATTTGGTATAAACTTGAAAGTCTATACATGACAACTGGTATTGCTAGGTTTGCCTATTTTAAAAGAACAAATTTTCAGTTTTAACATAAATCTTCAAAAGAATATACATGATAACTATGATGAATTTCAGAGATTAATAAGTGATCTCGAAAGCTCATTTACTATAAATGATGAAGATATAACTATAATTATGTTAAATGTTATATGTGAAAAGTTGAAATTTGTTAAACAAGCTCTAAAATATGGTAGGGAAAACCTAGATTTTGATGACATAATCTCAGCCTTTAAAATGAAAGAGTTGCAGTCCAAATCCGATAAAAGGCAAGTACGTTAAGGGGGAGGGTTTGTTTGTTAAGGATAAAAACAAAAATGGCAAGTCTAAAAAGAAAGCTAACTAGAATAACAACTTATAGCAAACTAATCTAATTACTCTCAAATTGGCGAGTATAGTAAAATATATAAACATGTAATTTGTTTTCACTGTAAAAAGAAAAGTCACATTATAAAGTTTTGTAAACCTAGACTAAATAACTAAAACAAGGATAATAAAATAATAGTGAGAATATTGGGGGTTGTTAATAATGATGTCGAAATTGCAGATATTAAAGCCTTAACTATAAAAGTCAGTTAAGAGACCTTGACTCCTGGATATTAGATTTAGGATGTATCTTTCACATAAGTCCTAACAAGGAATGATAAACTAAATATAAAAGTTATTAAGGTGGTCAAGTTTTAATGGTAAATGATTCAACTTGTGAAGTTTTAGGAATAGGAAAGATAAATCTTATAACTAAAAATGGTAAAAGACTTGAATTAAGTGATGTCAGACATATCCCTATCCTAAAAAGGAATCTAATATCTCTTAGTCATTTAGACTGTAATGGTCTTACCTATAAATCTCAAGGTGGAGTTTTTGAGGTATTTAGAAATGAAAAATGTCTTTTAGTGGTCTTTTGTCTAATGACTTTTATTAATTCCTTAGTTGTGTCTATTCTGGATTTGCTATTACTGTTTCTAACTAATAAATTTGAATTGTGGCAGAAAATATTAGGCCATATTGATTTAAAAGGTCTTGTGAACTTGCAAAAGCAACGAAATTTAGATTTGCCTAATTCTGCATCTTTAAATTCCTGTGATACTTGTATTATGGGAAATTCCCATAAACAAAGTTTCAATTCTGCTCAAAACAGTTCTAGCAATTGTCTTGACTATGTTAGTAAATATGTTCACAATAACTTATGGGGTTCAAGTTATGAGCCATTATCCTTGTCTAACTATCAATACTTTGTTGTCACATTCATTGATAACTTGTCTAGGAAAGTTTTAATATATATTTTAAAAGAATAAATATGAAGTTTTTGATAAATTTGTTGAATGGAAAACTCATGTTGAAAATTAGAAGAATCTCAAGATTAAAACCTTGAGAAATAATAATGGTTTAGAATTTATCAACACCGCTTTTAATGAATACTGTTCTAAACAAGGTATAACTAGACATAAGATATGCATATATGATCCCCAACAAAATGACATAGCTAAACGATATAATAGAACTATATTAAATAAATTAGGACACATGTTATTTGAATCTGGATTAAGTCATTCTTTTTTTAATGAAGCAATTGCTGCTACTTGTTACTTGTTTAATAAATCTCCAAGTTCATCTATTAGTTTCAAGAGTCCAAATGAAATTTGGCATGGAAAACCATGTAGTTATAGTCATTTTAGGGAATTTGGATGTGTTGCTTATGTGCATGATAAGGAATCAAAACTGGATCCTATGGATAAAAATGTATTTTCATAGTCCATCTAAAGGGTGTTAAAGGTTATTAATGTTGGTCCTTAACTGAAAACAAGATTTTTATCGGTAAGGATGTTGTTTTTAATGAAAACAATTTTCCTAAGATAACTGAATTTGAAAGTTATACTAAAATGCATGATAATACTTTATTTGAGGTGGAGCTTGATAAACTTGAACATTTTATTAATCAACCTCAAAATTTTGACATTGCTAACAATGATATAAATATTAATAATGACATTCTTGTTGCTGATAATATTTAAGTCCAAGCTCAAAATGATATTGGTAAGTTGTATGATAATAACATAATTAAAAATAGAAGGGAAACTAAGATGCCATCCAAATTTAATGATCATGTTTTATATGATTGCAATTACAATGCTTTTGTTGAACAATATGTTCTTGCTGCTGTTAGTGTAAATGATTTTGATCCTTAATCTTATTCTGAAGCTAAAATAAGTAAGGATTGGGTTAAGTGGCAAAATTCCATGAATGAGGAATTGAATCCTTAGCTAAAAACTCAACTTGGATGTTAGTTCCCAAACCTATAAGAAACAAGTTATAGGTTGTAAATGGATTTTTAGAAAGAAACCTGAAATTCTTGGTTTTGAAAAGGAAAGATATAAGGCCAGAGTGGTGGTTAAAGGTTTCTCTTAATTGAATGTATTGATTATCAAGAAATTTTTTTATTCATGTGGTTAAACATTTGTCTATAAGATTGATTTTATCTCTTACTGTTTTGCTAATTCTAGAATAAGAACAACCTGATGTCAAAACTGCCTTTTTAAATGGTAATCTTGAAGATGAATTGTATATGTCTCAATCTGAAGGTTTTGTTGTTAAAAATAAAGCAATCCATGTATGTATACTAAATAAATATTTGTAAGGTCTTCAGAAATCACCTATGCACGGGTATTTAAGATTTGATGAATTTATGATTAGACTTAACTTTAATAGAAGTAAATTTGATCCTTGTGTTTATTTTAACAAATTGAAAAATAATCGATACATTTATCTTCTATTATATGTTGATGACATGTTAATTGCATGTAAAAGTCTAGATGAAATTAATAATATTAAAATCAAATTGAATTCTGAATATGATATGAAAGACCTAGGTGCATTCAAAAGGATTTTAAGCATTGACATAAAAAGAGATAGAACCGTATGAACTTTAAAATTAACTCAAAAGGACTATATTAAAATTTTTTAAGAAACTTGGAGTTAGACTGCAATAGGTCTGTTAATACTCACACAGGTGCACATTTTAAGTTGTTCAAAAGTCAACCTGTTTTGGGAGAAGAAGAAATTGAATACATTTCTACGATTCCTTATCAAAAGTTGGTTAGATCTTTTATGTATTGAATGGTATTTACCGAAGCAAACATTTCTTTTTCTGTTAGTCTTCTCAGTAGGTACATGAGTAATCTACATAAAACTCATTTGTCTATTGTTAAATGCTTTATAGATAACTTCAAGATATCTATGATATGTGCTTGAATTTTAAATCCTGCTAAAAACAATGCTATTCGTATTGAAGGATTTTGTAATTCAGATTATCTGCAGATTTAGATAGGAGAAGGTCGACTTCTAGTTTCTGTTTCACTATAGGAAATAATTTAGTAAGTTAGAGATCAGGCTTACATGTGGTAGCTTTATCAACCACAAAAGTTGAATATATTGCTATAATAGAGGCAACTAAAGAATCTTTGTGGTTTAAAGGAATTATTTTAGAACTTAGAATTGGTCACAATGTTGTTAAAATCATTTGTGATTCTAAATCTTCTATACACTTGTGCAAAAATTTTGTTTACCATGAGAGAACAAAACATATTGACATAAAATGCATATTTTAAGGGATCTTATAACCGATGGTAGTGTTTGTATTAATAAAATACATATTTCTATTATTCTATTGATATTCTTTCCAAAGTTGTTTGTGTTGATAAATTTTAGGATGCTTTAAAAAGGCCAGGTGTTGTATTGTTTGACTGTGTCAAACAATGCCACAAAACCTTAGATTTTGCTTCTCCCATCTTACTATTCAGGAGGTTTGAAGAGACTTTATTTTGAGAAGGTAAGATGACCAAGGTGGAGATTGTTAGGCTAATGTCTGCTACCCAAATGAGCCTAGCAAGTGCACTAGATTGTGTTTAGTAGTACGGGGCAAGACCAAGTGTCATTCCCACGAAGAGCAAGGAAAGTAATTAATTTTATAGGCTATTTAGTAGGTTAGGGGGTTCAATATTAAAGGTGAGTTGAGTGAAACAATTAAAATAAAGGTTGTTGTAAAATAAAAGAAGACACAGACAAGGTTGCCACAAAATGTAGAGACGAAATGTAAGATTGCTATAAAATATCAATAATAAAGAAACAAGCTTTACCAGGCTATTAGGCGGTGCTCATGGTGTTTCCTCTCCTCTATTCCAACATGTTTAAGTGCATAGACATAAAGTATCTTACTTACTTTTCATGTGACTAAGTGTGACATACCATCCTACCACTTAATTAGGTTTTCATCCTGGGAATTATCCACTTACAGACTAGACCTTAAGCATTTAGTTCAAGTAAGCATCTGGAATAAATCCCAGAACCTTTAGCAAAAGTTTAGTATCCTCTCGGTGCATGTAAACTTAGTTGATTATTAAGAGGGCTAAGGTTGCTAGTCATTACCTTTCGATTCCTAGCTCCCCAATCCAACACAGGCTAGGTAAACCCGTGAAACATTAAGAAAAATAATAATCACTCTAATAAAAGATTCATGTTGGTTTAAAAGAGATTCTACACCAAAAGACAAGCCGCCTGCTTGTTGGGAAACTACTCGCTACTCATATTAAATAAGATAAAGAGATTAATTAAATGCATGACAGTAGTAGATAATAATAGATTAAGTAATAAACAAAAACCACATATAAAAGTACTTACAAAGAGGGGCCTAAGCTGCTCTCCCAAACAAAAGAAAGTTTTATATATACTAGTTCTTAAGCCTTAAGCAAGTTGGCAAGTTGTTCACAATATATTATTACAAAATATTAAGGGTCATTAGATTGCTTCTTAATGGGCAGGTAAAGACAAGTGGTAACATGCCAAAGATCAGGTTTTCCCTCCAAAAAAACTTCCTTTCCCTCTAAGAAATGCTCCAACAAAGGTCCAATCACAGCTAGATACGTCAGCAGCCTTGTTGAGCACTCTTTTCACACCCAAATCTGAAAATCTTCAGCAACCTTATTAGAATTTTACAGCAACCTAGAATTAAATGCTCATAATTTCTACAATTTAACTCCAAATTAAATAATCCCAAAACCAATATTCTTATACTTTTATGGTTCTTTTTTCACTTATCAACTAAGTGTTCGTTTTCCTTGTTTTTTTTTTTTTTGTTATAAAAGAATTGTATTAAGCCCATTTTTTTATAAGTCCTAATTGTAAATAGGCTAAGCCAAACCTATGTGTTATTTAGTCCTTGATTGCATATAAATGGCTATAGTTCTGCTAGGGTTTTACTTTAAGAAACCACTTCATTATCTCTCCTCTTCTCTAGTAGTTTTTAGTCCGTTTGATTTGTCCTTAACAACTTTTCTTCGGTGTTTTGGTTTTAGTTTGATTAACGGTGTGATTTGGAGTGTGTTATGGTGGTTACCTGTATGTATATATTCTCTATTTCTTTCAAGTTCTCTCTATGATTGTATAGTATTTTTGGGCTGTTTACTTTTTTACTTTAGAGATCTTAGGTTTAAGATTCCTTTGGAAATCTCTATACTCTTGTTCTGATTTGCAACTCAATAAAGCTTTTCACCTTCAGATTCTTGGATTACCTTTTCAAAATAATGACATTTGTTATAAGATCAATCGGAGGGAACCAAGTAAAACCATTGTGTTCTTTACAAAATTCACTTTATTGCTTTGGTTGAATGCGTATTCTTGGATTTTTTAATCATCAAGGATGTAAAAACTAAAATAAAGATATTGTTAAGCTACCAACCATTTTAACATTAAAATATAAGTTGACCACATCAAGTTCCTAAAATTTTCCCTAAACGTCTATTTGTCCCTAAAATTCTAAGAGTTTCAAATATCTTCATGAACTTGCAAAACTACCCCAATTTTCCCTCCATCAATGCCACATGTCAATTTTTATTTGGTTTTATTTTTTAAAGATGTCATTTTTTTTTATTTTTTCTCTCCATTCGGAAGCTGACACATTACATTGAAGAATCAGTAGTACAATTTTTATAAGTTCAATAAATTATTTGACATTCTTGAAAGTTCAAAAAGTAAACGAGTTTTCAAGGACAACTTTAGAGGAGTCTGTATTAAGCCGAATAAATTTATATTAAAATAAAATAAAATTAATTTAAACATATTATATAGTATTATCTATGCTATTGTTTTAGTAAATTTTTAATATTTCCAATTATTACTGGATTATGTTATTTTAATTGAGAAAAAAAGATATATATGATTTTTTTATGTACATTGTTAATCGCGTTAGAATGTAATACACCTTTTAATATAGGGGATACAAGTGAATCTCCTATTTATTCAAAGAATTTTTGCTTTTAATACATAGAGATAATATTTTTATTTCCCTTTCTTTTTTTATATTTGTGTTTATGCTTTTACCAATTTTGCTTATCATCTCTCTCCCTAACTAATTCACATCTATGTCCATCTTCTCTCTCTAGAATTCTTCTTCGCCAGGCTCCCAGTTCAGGTTTGCATTTCCTACTCTCCCATCTCTATTTATATTCACATCTTTGTTCATCTTTCTCCTTCAATTCTATTTCGATTTTCTTTCTCCTTCGATTTAGTTCAGATTTTCGTTCTCCTCCGATTAGCAACTGAGTTATGGTTGTGAACGGACGACATGAAAGTGATGGGCTGAGAGCGCGCTGAGATGAGAGGTGCGGTCCACCGGGGTATTTTTTGTGAAAATAAAATATCAAGTCGAGGACACGAAAAGTTAGAAAGAGAAAACGAAATCGATTTAAATCAGTCAAAACCCGAAATCGCTGTCTCTTAATGTATATTCGCCACTTGGATTAGCTCTTCTAGGAATTAAAGTCCTGTGAGGCTTAACGTCCGGGGGGCTGCCCACTAAGACATAGATATTCGGGTTCGGTATAAGTTGCTTACTTCTTATTGGACCACATCAAATTAAATCTACAGAAAACCAAAACAACTGGAAATGTTTCAAAAAAAAGTGTGGGATCGTCAGTTTCCTTAGAGAAGGCTTCTGCGCGGTGACTAGAGGGGTCTTAATTATGCTTATTCGTACTTATGTCATTTTCAAGTTTATAATGTATGCTTTAAAGCTCATGCGGAAAGCAGTAAATCCATACATAAAGCGGTAAATAAATGCTGAAAGTAAGATTAAAAATTACAAAACCTCGAGGGATGCAACTACCCGCCTAATTTATTAGTTACATTTCCTAAAAAAAATGGAACTGCAATACCCGAAGGAAAATGAAAATCCTAATCATACGTCTAACCTAATCTACCCGCATCCATAAAGGTTAACACAAGATATATCACAACATTTGCACGTATGTTTGATTTAACTTTGACAAGGCCCGTGTGGCCTAATTAAAATATTGATGATTGAAAATTTCTTATTTAGAAATAAAATGATTCATTTTATTAACACGTAGGTTGCTTATTTTAATTAGTGAAAATGCTCGCATGGTAAGAACGTGAAGGCTGGATTTTTATTCCCTTCATAGGGATATTTTAACAAAGATCTCCATAATCAAATAAACTAAAAGGAAACAGAAAAGAAGGAAGAATGTTTACATAATAAATATAATAAAATTAAATAATAAAAAGTATAAAATAATTCCTAGGTCAACATGTATAATAAAACAAAGTACAAAAATCACTATAAGAAGCAACTCTAGGAACTCAAAGGCTTACCCTTTCGATGCGAATCCACTTCGACGTATTTGCTTGATCCTTGGGAGCGCTCCTTGTACGTCTATAGTTTTAATTTCGTGATTAAAAAATTTCGGAATTAAAATGTGATTTTAATTCCCAAAAGAAATTTGGAGAAGTATCGTACTAAAAGCCAGAGTATTTTTTTCTCTCAATTTTCGGTCTCAAATTTTTCTCCCACTTTTCCTCGGAAAATTCCCCCTATTTATACCGGAAATTTTCCAGTACCATTTAAATGGTATCATTAAATGGTATTATTTCTTTTTTTTTTCATTATGTTTTGGACAATATTGTGGTGCTATTCAAATAACATTTTTATTTCCTATCTATATTTATTTTTTTCCTTTTTTATTATATATTTTCCATTTCTTTTATTTCAGTTCTTCATTTTCTTTAGGGATGTCAACGGGGCGGGGCGAGAGTTGTTTGTACAATACCACACCCGCACCGAACAATTTCGGGGGCGGTTTCGGGGATTCCCCATTTAGCGTATTGGGGATTATTTTACCCCCATTCCGCACCCGCACGGGTTCGGTTGGGTCTCGGGGAATCCCCACCCTAATTTTAAAGATTATAATTTTAAATTAAAAGTTCTCATTCATCCCATTTTCCTACGATGTTCCAACTTTCAACAAGACTTTCCTCCCAATTTTGAACATATAAAATCTTATAGTTTTATCACTAATTACATACGCAATTAACCCAATTTCAAATTTCATATAAATTCGGCTCTATTTTTATGGTTTTAATTACCAAAGTAAAAGTAGTGCACAAGCCGTTGTTGGAGGGGGAAGTCGGAGGCGAAAATTGAAGGGTGGTGGTAGCAAGAAACAGATCATCAAATCGAAGCACATATCAAAAATAATCATACAAGTCACTTTACTTTAGCCCAACATAAATTTTATATATGTAATTTAAAAAGTATCCAACATTTTTTGTCAATTTTGAAAGCCCAACTACATTAACCCAACTACAAAA
>CATIWQ010381031.1:0-26599 GCA_949673415.1 Euphorbia schlechtendalii
TATAACTTGATTAACATAAAAGACTTAACACGAAATACGCATTATGACACATAGATATATCATAAACTTCAAAATAGAAAGTATAAGTAGAAAGCAAAGCAAAGTTGTAAGGTATGCAAGTGAAAGCTAAAGTTGATCAAACCGTATCCACTCTTTAATGGGACTCGTCAATTCCCGCAATTCCTGCTTCTGTTTTGAATTCAGTCTCGGCTTCCATAGAACCTTCGCTAGGATGCTATTCTTTGAATATCGAACAAACAAATATTGAAGAATGCAAACTTTTATTGATAAGTGATTTGCAAGTACACTTATACAACAATCGCTAGAGAATGTAGAGAATCTAGTGATCGAAACAAGGATTCGAATCACTTAAACATTTTCTCGCTAACGCATATGAACGTAGCGAACTCTCTATCTACACACACTATATATCACTCTATAATTGCACTCTAATATTCTACTCTCTTTTGTGTCACTTTGGTGTATGAAATTTGTGAAATGTGGAGCCCTTTTTATAGAATTTGAAGGATTGCGTCTATCCAAACGAAGGGTTGTGTCCATTGGTGAATGATTGCATCTCTTCATAATGATTGGATGAGAAGCTTTGATTTAATCCACAATGGATAGACACCTTTTCATGATTGGTTGACTTCTGATAAGTGTCTTTTCATTGGTAGTTGATGGTAGTTGATGGCGGTTGATCATGCTTATTTGGTGGTTGGTAGTTAAGAAGATAATACCAGAAAACCATCCATTTATATATATGTTGCAACCTTGAATCTTTGATTGGCAGAATTCTGTTCTGAAGAAGAACAAGTCGTGACTGCTAATGATTGTCGTGACTGTGAATTGCATTTTTCTTCAGAATTCTCCTTGCGAATTCACCGATCTTTGACAGCTTCGATCCTAAGCCAAATCTTTGAGTTCCTTGCATCTTTTCGCTCCCTTTTCACTCTTTTTTCATAGAATTTCACTTTTGATCATTTTACTCTCAAGATTTACCTAGTATCTACATTTGCATAAAAAACAACTACATACCACGTGAAATCTTATATATGAAGTATGAAAATGACTTAAACTATAGTGTTTAGTGTGTAAAATTAATATGATAATAAGTGTAATTATACACTTATCATGCTCAGTCACTGAAGCATATTGTTTCAAGAGAATGGATGATTTTATCGAGTTTTCCATCAATTCCTCAATCACCACTTTGTGCGTGAGCCTCAGTGAATATGCCACAGTTGTCCAGGTAACCTGAAACTTCCTCAATTTCAACCTTTTCCTAATTTCTAGTTTGAAACCTAGGTTTTTAATTTTATGAAAAATGCATGTTTTATTTGAAATTGATGCATGATTAGGCTTAGTTTATTGATTATAGATATTTTAGGATGATTTGGAACCCGAAGTGGGGGATTTTGATGTAAAAATTTGGATTTTTAGGGGTTGAAATCGCAGGTAGGACTATTTCTGTCTCTGCAATTGTAATGTCATTAATGACATTGTGCAATGTCGTTAACGACATTGCACCATGTCGTTAACAGCATTGCCGATGCCGTTAATGACATGACTGAAGCAGAAATAGAGAGAGTTTCTACTTCCAAAAGTTACTCCTGAGCGCTATTTTAACCTCGAAATGAAATGCATGTTTATAATGAAAAAAAGTATACGAACCCTACATAGGCTTTGTGATTGACTTTTGTATTTTGTCTATTTGCTTTTGCAACCGCAAGACCTATACCAACTTTGCCGGTATAGGAACCATGGGGAATTGGTGGAATCGCACAGTTGATGCCATTGATGCCACCGGTTTTGGTGAGCTTGTGTGAATTATACTGGCGCACATGCCTCATTTATCCCACCCAGCTTGCATCGGCTTAGTGGAGCGGTGGTCCGAGACTACCCACACTTTCCACCTATCGGTGTGGGAGTTGACCATCACACCCTCGGATGTGGTGGCTATGACTTCACTAGCCTAGCATGGCAGGGCCATTCACTTTGACGCCTTCATGGACCACTTTTCTACTTCTACCGAGTCATCAACCAGGTGCGCTAGCTGTTTGGTTTGACGCCTCGAGTGGGCAAGCACTCCTACAAGGAGCTGTACACTCACTAGTGTGTGATAGATGTGGTGCCCGTGGATCAGTGGGCTTGGTGTGTCCAGTCCTTTGTTATCTTCCTACTCACAGTCCAATTCTTCCCCGTCACGTCGAGCAAAATCAAATACGGGTTGATCTCAGCGGTTGATGATTTAGCGGCGATTCCGATGCAGAATTTCCCCTAGGCCATTTTAGGCCAGATGTATTATGGTCTGGATTATGCAATGAGGGCACATGACAAGGCCCTCAAGCTGAGTCACGTTTTGCTCCAAGTATTGATACGGATTTTTCCCCTTAATCATTCGTGATATTTGTTAATTTTTCTGAATTTTATCTTTATTGCAGGTCTGGGCTTTCGAGCATCACATCTTTCCCCATCTGATCTTCAAGATCAAGTCAGTCCAAGATGAGCACTTCCTGGCTATCTGGTGGCAGTGGATTGGTGGTCTTCCCAAGTGGAGGACCGGATACCGGGAGTGCCTTCACCACTTGATGATCGAGCAGCTATTGAGTAGTCTCTTTGAGCACCTTTATTATTTCTTTATTTTGATAATCACATCATGAATGTGTATTCTATTCTTATCATTATGATGTGCCAAATCGGGAGGTGGTGGTGAACGCGAGGATAGCCACCGATGATCATGGGCTGGTGTTGGAGTGCTCCCTTTCCCTGGAGTGGTATCTTGGAGAATGGATCTGGGATTGGCGGTCCTCTATAACAGATGAGCAGCCCGTTCCTCCTCATCCTCCTACTTGTGTCTTTTGACCGAACCTGATGATTACTTCGGTGGAAGATCGAGCCACCTTTTTAGATGGGAATGGCGTGACAGTTCCTTCCATTTGTAGGGACTACCAGGCACATATGCAGAGGATTCTTCCCCCTTCTCCTCGCATCTCGCTTGATGATCCCAAGGATTGGCATAGCTAGAAGGTGTTAGAGATGGCGGGTAGAGCCCTTTCGGATAGCGAGGAGGAGGATGCCGACTTTGGTGGAGGTGTTGGAGATGACAGTCCGAGTCATGGAGGCGGCGCAGGTTAGTTGAGGTCATGGTAATGGTGGTGCCGGTAGAGGTGGTCATAGGGAAGGCGGCGTTGGCAATGGGGCCACGGTGGTGGAGATGGCAACGGGGGCCACAACGGTAGCAGTGCGAGCTCTTCAAGGGTATGAATCACTTTTAAATTTGATTGCTCTAAACCCTTATCATACTTGTTAGGTTCATGACTTTCTTGAAACAGGCTGGTGTTGGCAAGCGGGCTCGCGATAACCAGGCCGACTCGCTGGACCGGATGTATCACATTCCCAGGTTCAAGGAGGATCACCTCACCACCCATCTAGATAGTGCCTTCTCATTGATGGCTAGGGTGGGGGAATGACAGACGCACATACTACCCAAGAGCCTGCATACCCTATCCTTTGCTCCTCAAGACACCTCACACTTGAGTCGCTTCTCTTTGTTTCTTTTAAAGCTTGATTTTAAGATCTCCTAGATTTTTATCTTGACTCTTGTTTCATTCTAGCAGGTTCCCAAGGCTGATGCTGAGACACTCACCCATCACTACCCATCTACCCGTGACATGATCATTGCGTAGAATGGGGTAGCCGAGGTAATCTTGTTTAATTTTCGCAAAATGTGCACTATTTATGTATGCATGTTGGGTTTGGGAGATGATGTGTATGCTTTTTTTTCATATGTTGACTTTTTTGTGAATGCTTATGTTATGATGCTTGCTCTCCACTTGTAGGCCTTGATTTCTCTGGAGCACCAGAACTACTTGAGGTCCCAAGAGCGTATGAGGACTCAAGATCAGAGGATTGAGGACTGGGAGAGGCAGTTGGCTTAGTCTTAGAGGTTTGCGCATGTGATGGCATCTGGTGGGAGCCGGTCCAGGATGTACCGGAGGACTTCTTCTCGCTTTAGCATGCACCAAGGTAGATTGGGGAGCTGGGATGTGGAGGCGGATAGCCTCATTGCCGGGACCTAGGATGATGAGGATGACGGGGACTCTTCCTCTGTCTAAACTTTCTTGATTTGATTTCTTGATTTATGTAGGGATAAATTTACAGTATTTTTAGCAATATTGACGCATTTTGCACAATCTTCTTAAGCTTTTCGGATATTCTCATTGAACTTGATTGAATTTCTTTGTTCCGACCTTATTGTAATGTTTGATTTTTCTTGATATGATGATTTTTGCTATTCCGCTGCTTAGAAAAAAGATCCCGGTAAATTCCTCAGTCCAAAATTGACCTATAAATTGACTTTTCATCGAAACAGCGCTTCCAATTAGCCACTATGATTGTCATGTCATTAACTACGTGAAAAAATCCAGTCTACTAATAGATATAGGCAAACTGCTAGAAACACCATATCATTAACAATATTTGAGCACGAGATTTTGTACCAGCTCGCACGTTCAATGATATTGGCTTTCCGAGAATTTAATCCTTGAATCACACAATCTTTGATTATCTAGAGATCTTCAAATGGGAGTGCTCCTCATCTCTAATTTTATTTTAAGGACTTAGAAAAAGAGACTTTAGTAAAAATTAATTAAAAATATTTTTTTTGAAGATTAAAAAAATTAAAAATATAAAATTGGGGTCAAAACCGGTCTCACTAGAAGTCTGGCGAGGCATCCTCGCCAAACATCTGGCGAGGCAACATCGCCAAAACTCTGGTAAGTGTTCGCCACTTTTCCACTGATAAGTTTAATATCTTTATGGTTCCAAAAAGATGTTCGTGAGACTTGGCTATACTCGTTTAGTAAGACTTATCCCCAATAATAATGCCAAAAACTTGTTCACGAAAAATGTAGGTGTTGCCAATACCCCTTATCACATAGAAAAATGATGATAACTGCAAGTATATAGTTGCGATGTAGTTTTAAAAGATATCGATCCCACAGGGAATGACTAGCTCTGAAGATCAACAAGGAAAGACAAAATAAAAGAAAATAGAAATAGTTTTGAGATTTTTGGAAAGGGAAGATCAGAATGAAAAGTTGAGTAAATATAGATGTAATAGATGAGAGACTCTAAATTCATATATTTTCACTATGAACAAGTATAGCAGAGAAAACATGCAAGTTCAACGAAGATGTTATGATGCACTAGACTAATCTAACAAACCCGGTTCAACAAACTCAGATGTTCAATGATTCGCCACGGAGCAACACATGAAATAACTTTTCTAATCCTAGCGCAAACAAGATAAGACTATTATATAAACCTGGACAACGTCAATACTATGCTTAGTACGGGTCACTCTCACATAGCCATATTTAGCAAGTTACCATTCCAAAAATGTTGGCTCACTAAACAGCGTTATATCACAGATCCAGTGACTATACAAGATATTATTAACCCTGAAACTACTCTTAAAATTAACGCCAACGCATATAACTTGATTAACATAAAAGACTTAGCACGAAATACGCATTATGAAACATAGACATATCATAAACTTCGAAATAGAAAGTATGAGTAGAAAGCAAAGCAAAGTTGTAAGGTATGCAAGTGAAAGCTAAAGTTGATTAAACCGTATCCACTCTTTAATGGGAGTCATCAATTCCTGCGTCTGCTTTGAATTTGATCTCGGCTAGTAAAGAACCTCCGCTAGGATGCTATTCGTTGCGAATATCGAATAAACGAATATTGAAGAATGAAAACTTTTATTGATAAGTGATTTGCAAGTACACTTATACAACAATTGCTCGAAAATATAGAGAAATCTAGTGATCGAAACAAGGATTCGAATCACTTAAACATTTTCTCACTAACACTTAAGAACGTAGTGAACTCTCTATCTATACACACACTATATCTCTCTCATGCACTCTAATGTTTTCCCTCTGTCTGTCTAGTGGTGCTACCCGAAATTGAAGAGGATTTGGAGCCCTATTTATAGAGTTTGAAGGGTTGCATCTATCCAAACAAAGGTTTGTGTCCATTGGTGAAAGATTGCATCTCTTCATTGTGATTGGTTGAGAAGCTTTGATATAATCCACAATGGATAAGTAACTTTTCATGATTGGTTAACTCCTAATAGGTGTCTGTTCGTTGGTAGTTGATGGCAGTTGATCATGCTTATCTGGCGGTTGTTAGTTAAAAAGATAATACCAGAAAACCGTCCATGTCACGACCGTGAATCTTTGATTGGCAATCTTCTATTTCTAAAGTAAACAAGTCGCGACCGCGAATGATTATCACGATCGTGAATTGAGTGTTATTCAGAATTCTTCTTGTAACTTCACCAATCTTCGATAGCTTCGATCCTAAGCCAAATCTTTAAGTTCCACTCATCTTTTTGCACCTTTTTCACTCTTTTTTTTCATAGAATTCCACTTTAGCTCATTTTACTCCCAAGATTTACCTAGTATATGCATTTGCATCAAAAACAACTACATACCAAGTGAAATCTTTTATATGAAGTACAAAAATGACTAAAACTACAGTGTTTATTGTATAAAATTAATGTGATAATAATTGTAATTATACACTAATCAGATGTTGACTTGCTTCTTATGACAAATCAGTGAAAAAGGTGTGATGTTAATACATTTTATGATGAATATTTTAATTATTTGATTGAGTTTATATGAAGCAAAAATTTTTGCCTCTTCAATCAAAAATTAAAAGATGATAAATAAATAAGTTTAATTTAAATTCGGGGATGTCCTGAAGACTGCTCTGTTGTTTTAGGAGGCTTTTGTGTTTGCAATGTTGACTTTAGGCATGAGTGGGCCATCGTCCTTCTTGGTTTTTACGGGTTCCCTAGAGGAGTCACTACTATGAGCGAACGACATGGAGCGGTGGGACGAGAGCGCAGGGGATGAGAGGCGTGGTCCACCGGGGTATTTGAAAAGTGCACTGGGTTGGGGACCCGGAAAGGTTTGGATAGAGAGAGCGAAAACATATTTATATCAGTCAAACCCGAATCCGCCATCTCTTAGTGTGGAGTCGCCACCTGGATTAGCTCTTTCTAGGAATTAGAGTCCTGTGAGGCTTAACTTCCGGGGACGGCCCACTAAGATACAGAGATTTGGGTCCGAGATAAGTTGCTTATTATTTATGTGATCACATTATATTACATCTATAGAAAACCGTATTTTCTTAATTATGCATATTCGCACTTAGGTCTTTTTTCGATTTTATATGCATGATTCATGTATATTCAAAAGTGATAAACCATTCATAAAGCAGTAAGTAAATGTGGAAAGGTAAAGATTACAAGAATTACAAAACCTTGGAGGATGCAACAGCTCGCCTAATCTATTAATTACATTTCCCAAAAAAAGATGAAATTGTGATACCCGAAGGAAAATAAATCCTAGGCATACATCTAACCTGCATCCACCAAGGTTAGCACTAGATATGGCACATATGTTCGATTTGATTTTGAGAAGCCCCGTGTGGCCTAATTAAAACATCGACGATTTAAAGTTGTTATTTTTAAATAAAAATAGTTCATTTTTATTTACACGTATGTTGGTCAATTTTATTAGTGAAAATGACCGCATGGCAAAGTGGTGAGGACTGTTATTCGAGAATATATTTTATTCCCTTCGTGGGGATATTCTAACATAGAAATTAAAAGAAAAGAAATGAAAGATGAAGGAGAAGGTTACGACATTTACAATAATAAAGAATAAAAATAATTCCTAAGTCCACAAATAAAAATCAGGAAAGAGATGAATCAAACGATGAGCGCGGAATTCGGAGGCTTACCCTTTCGGCGTGAATCCACTTCGATGTATCCGTAGGATCCCCGGGAGCGTTCCTCGTTCGTTTTGATTTAAGTTGTGGTTTAATTGGAAAATAAATGTTCATTTATCCAAAAGATAATCAGACTGGGGTTCTAAATTTAATTTAGACCCGAGAATATCTAAGGATATTTAAAGAAAAGTAGATGAAAAAAGATTTTAAAATAATTAAAATTTGGAGTCCAAACATCTTTTGGATCCGAATATCTTTGAAGAAAATATTTGTCCAAAAGATAATCAGACTCAGGTTCTAATTTTGTTTAGACCAAGAATATTTTAGGCTTTTTGAGAAATGTAGGAAGAAGCATGATTTGAAAATAATCAAGATTTAGGATCCAAATGTGTTTTGGATCTAAATTATTCAAGAGAAATTGAAAGAAAATATTTTTAGTGTTTTTCTCGTTGTTTTTTTTCTCTGAAAATCTAATTTTTTGTCTGAAATTTCGAGCCCCTCAATCCAAAAATACCCGACTATTTATTGGAAAATCCCGAAAATCCAAAAAATGTAGGTTTTATCCGGCGAGGTTCCTTGCCAAGACTTTGGCATGTGCCTCGCCAAGGTCTTTGGTGAGGATTGCCTCGCCGAAGCCTTTTGGCGAGGTTTGCCTCGCCCACCTTTGGCGATGTAGGCCCTCGGATCCCGTTTTTCACGATGTTTTTGGATTTTTTTATGTATTTTCGTATTTTTTAATTAATTTCTGAATTAAAGGAAAAAAAATTAGAAAAGTCCTTTTAAATTCATGGACGAGGAAGACTCCCATTTGAAGATCATCGGACGATCGAAAATCATGTGATTCGAGGATAAATATCCCGAAAACCATCATCATTGAATGCGCGAGTTGGTACAAAATCCCTTACTCACACCTATTATGTCACTGACATTGTATAGGTCAGGACGGGCTCTAATCATTCCCAAGTGATACGGTTATTTCATCACTGATGATAAGCACATCTTCCTTATGGAAGATGATGAGCCCTTACAAGGAGGCAATGAAAGCTTAGAGTCTAACAAATGGTTTACAACCATGAAGTCAGAGATGGACTCCATGTTTGAAAATCAAGTCTGGAACTTGGTTGATGCTCCAAGTGAGATTAAGCTCATATGATGCAAATGGGTTTTCAAGAAGAAGACCGATATGGACGGTAATGTGATTACCTATAAAGCAATGCTAGTTGCAAAAGGTTACAATAAAAAATAAGGCATTGACTATGATGAAACCTTTTCACCAATGGCTATGTTGAAGTCTATCTAGATACTCCTTGCCATCGATGTTCAAAACAATTATGAGATCTGGATGTGAAAACAGTGTTCCGTAACGAGAACCTTGATTGAGATGTATATATGATACAACCTGAAGGTTTTACATCCCAAGATGGTTCGATGGTATGCAAATTACAAAGATCCATTTATGGACTTAAGCAAGCATCAAGGAATTGGAATATTATGTTTGACGAGACAATCCAAGAAATTTATTTTTATGTCAAATGCTAATGAACCCTGTGTATTTAAGAAGGCTATTGGGAGTGTGTTCATTTTCATTGTATTATATGTCAATGACATATTGCAGATAGGAAACAATGTTCTTTTTCTTCAAATAGTAAAGTCATGGTTGTCAAAGAAGTTCACCATGAAAGATCTTAGAGAAGCAGCTTTTATACTAGGTATAAAGATCTATCATGATAGATCTAGAAGGCTGTTATGTCTTTCTCAAAGTACATACATAGACTAGATTTAACCTTGAGCAGTCAAGAAAGGGTTATCTCCCTAAGTCTCATGGGATTAACCTTTCTAAATCTGAGTGTCCGAGAATATAAGAGGAGAGACTGCGCATGAATGGAATACCCTATGCTTCGGTGATGGGATCCATCATGTATGCTATGGTGTGCACCTAGTCTAACATCTCACATGCGTTGAGCATCACGAGCAGATTTCAATATGATCCAGGTGAGAAGCACTGATGGCCGTTAAAACTATCCTCAAGTACTTATGAAGAACTAAGGATATGTTTTTGGTTTTATGGATAAAGTGATCTCTCTATGAAGGGATATACTGATATGAGAATTTAGTTTGACAGAGACGATTACAAGTCCTCGTCAAGTTATGTGTTTATGTTAAATGGAGGGGCAGTTGTTAATACGACTGCTGATTTATCCATTGAATCTGAGTATATAGATGCTTCTTAAGTAGCTAAGCAAGTTGTATGGCTTAAGGTATTTATTAGTGATCTAGGTGGGGTTTCCAACATTATAAATCCAATAATGGTCTATTACAATAACAATGGGGATATTGCTTAGGTAAAGGAACCATGGTCTTGTTAGAAAAACAGACACGTACTTAGAAAGTATCATCTCATTCAAGAGATAGTAGCTAGAAAGGATATAAGCTTAGAACACATCCCCATAGATCATAATCTAGCGAATGGGATAACGAAACCATTAACTTAAGTTAAGCATGAACAGCATGTTAATGAGTGTGGCATGAAGCACATGGGCAATTGGCTCTAGTGCAAGTGGGAGAATGTTAGACATGATGTATGCCCTAGAGGTAATTAGAGTGAAATATCTTTATTAATTATAATGTACAAACAACTTCAGATTATTGTTATCAATAATAATGCTGCATCTTTGTTAATTTACTATGTATCTCACTGGTATTATATATATGCTATTACGTATATGTATATGTTCATTGATAATACAAAGTCCATGACTATTTCATAGGGTGAAAGTGCGAGGATATAGTGGGAGCTATGTGATGTGAGAATTGCACACTTGTTACTATGAATGGTCTAAATATCCCTAGTCATATTTTCATTGAGACTAGACATTAATGAAGTGGATAGACTAGCATGTGTGGGCTTGCTCCTTGGATTTGATCCAAGCAGCCGATCTCATGAACTGTAGGTGGTACCTTGAGTTAATACATCAATGTATTCGGGTAATACATCAGAGACCGCTATAGACAAACACTCAGAAATAAGTATATCAATGTATTGGTGTCATGTCTTATTACAGTAGCAGTACACGTATCATCAGACCTGAGATACTAGTTCCTTGTGTGGGAGTTGATATACTTTAGGTCATACTTATTCATACCCTGATGATCAGGATGATACAGGTGATTACGAGTTTAGTGATGATGACTCCTTGGTAAGCCGAGTAGTCACAAGATGGGATCCATCGCTCTTGATATAGTGATATAATGAGAGTTTTACTTTAAGGCCTCTTATTGAAGAGACACACTCATAAACCTCTTATCAAAGTATAAGATTGATATAATGGGTTTCTAGTCAATCTTGATACATTATGAAGAGTGTTGTTCTTCGTGAACAAGTCTAATTCTAGGATAACTACGGCTATTACATGAGCTAACACTTAATCCAAGCTCAGTAAACTAGAAGGTACTTTACTTGATGGAAGGAGTGTATTGTACTAGTTACCATTGCAGAACCGGATCAAGTTAGAAGTACGTGACGTTTTGAGTATCAGGGGATCATAAGCCTTTGCTAGAAAGCTCATTTGATCATCTAGAGTTATCGGGTTCCATATCGATCTGGAAAATTGAGCCTAAAGGTTCCCGGATGGGAAGCCAAGTTTAGGTTAATCTCTAACGGCTCTATACTTCGGGATCTTGTGAGGTCACACACTTTGGGCCTTTTACCAGACTAAGTAAAGAGCTTATAGACTAGGTCTATGCTGAGAATGTAAGGAAAGTTAAATTCTTTTAATGAATTATTAATTGGTTAGATCAAATAATTACTAAAGGATTTAAAGAGAGGAGTTGGAAAAATTGCACAAGGCGAAGCAAGGGAAATTTTTCCCGTTGTGAGTGGGCCCAGCGAATACGGGATGTTTGCTGGTGGGGCCTGCGCAATTGTCCCATGAGAAATTGCTCACGGGTCACTAGGTGGGCTGCAAGCTCGTAAACGCTACTAGGCAACGCTTGCATGAACCTACGTTGCAAGCTTACCACCTGCAACCCGTAAGCCGGGCTTGTGGGATAAGGTATGCCCATTATGGCAGTAATGCACAACTAACCCGCACGGAGATGGGGCTTCGCATAGCAGCCCATGTGGGATGGGGAATCTATCCCATATTGCTAAATGAGGGGATCATTTTACTCCCCTCCCATTATAGATAGTGGCCTCCTCCTCCTTTACTCACCACAACTCTACATTTGCTTCTGAGTTTTGACATCTTTCTTCGCGGGCTTTTTGCGAGATCCTCCATGAGTTTCTCTACTTTTGCAAGAATTCGTTTGAAAGCTTATTCATATTTTGGAAAGACCCTTCTAAGTTATATTTTCGGGTTAGTCTATGAGCGGTCCAGTAGGTGCTTGTTGACTAACGAGTTCTTCCTCTACAGGAGGTTTTTATCAGTTGAGGTTTGTGTGGACTAGTCATAGAGGCCATCTTGGTTTGGAGGCTTGTGCTAACGGAGTGTTGTCCACCTATTCTAAGAAAGCGCCACACCAAAGGGAAAGGCACGCATCAACTATTAACGCTCTTAACTTAGATGCTAGGTTTCTTTTATTAAGTTTTATAGACCTATTAGCATCTGTGGAATGTCTCAACTTAGATTATATCAATCATGACATATTTAAGAGATCCTTTATTGTTAGTTTTACATTTTGATATTCTACCATGCAAGTTCGAATGTTCAATTTTTGCCTTAATTAACCAACACATACATTGACGTAGTGCTTAGGAGGATGAGATTTGAGGAGAGATGGGTTAGTTGGTTAGCTAATTGTTGAAAAAACTCTCTTATGTCTATTTTGGCAATGGTAGTCCATGTGACTCGATTCAATTGTGTAGAGGGGTCAAACAAGGTGATCTAATTTTTCTGTTTATTTGTCTAAGCAATTGAAGGGTTGAAGCAGCTGATTAATGCTAGTGTTTGTAAGGGGCTCTTGCTTGGGTATGGTAGTGAACACTTTGATATTGATGTTTCTCTCCTTCAGTTTATCGATGATACGATATCTCCTTTACCTATTTTTGTGCTCATTTTACGTTGCTTTGAGTTTATCACTGGACTACGTATTAATTACAATAAAAGTTCTATCATGGGTGTTCATGTTTAGGATGCGATGTTGCAATCGTGTGGGAATATGTTGGGGTCTAAAGTTGAGGACTTCCCGATTACTTATCTTGGCAACCTGAGATGCATTCCGGTGTCTTATTGGAACTCGTTAATTGGTAAGTTCCATAATCGCTTGTCTAGTTGAAAAGGACAATGTTTATCCTATGCTGGTCGGATGGTTCTTTTGCAGTCGATCTTATCATCTTTAACTATTTATTTACTCTCGTTGAATAAAATGCCATCTTCGGTGAATGACAAGCTCGTTCAACTTATGCAAAATTTTATGTGGAAGGGTAATTCAAACTCAAGGGGAATTAGTGGGGTAAGTTGGGAGACTGTAAACTTATCAAAAAAATTGGGTGGGCCATATATTAGAGACTTTAAGATTGTCAATTGTAGCTTATTGTTGAAGTGGATTTGGAAGATCTGAGTTTCGGGCCAATGGTCCTTATGGCCTGAAATTTGTGTTAGACGGTATGGTTTTTCTTCATGGTGTTCATTAGAAAAATTTGAGGGGAGGTGTTTCTCGTATATCTGGCATGATATTGTCTTGTGTTGCATTAAGAATGAGTCCTTTTAGAATAATTTCACATCTAATGTGCACGTTGAGGTGGGTACTAATATGAATAGTTCATTTTGGCATGATAATTAGACTATGAATTTAAAATTAACTTCTCTATTTCTCGATCATTTTACCTTATGTAATCGAAAAAATTCCTCAGTGCAAGAGGGGTGTGTTTTTATTTTTGGAAATACAGCATTCTCGAGACCATTTTGGAAGAGAAATTTGAGAATTTCTAGCTTTGAGAGGTGCAATCAGCTTCAGAATTGGTTACTTCAGTGTTGTCCCTTGTTATTTTAGGTTGCGGATGGTAAATCTTTGAGTGGGAAACATTGACAGGTTTTGTTGTTGGAGGGGTTGATTGGTTCAAATGAGAGTTGGTTGATAAAAATCAGTTCTCGGCATCATCTTTTTGTTTAGGCTTCTAAACACATAGGCCTAAACTGAGAGTTAATTTCATGTTAATTTGGAATGCATGCCTTTTTACTGAAGTGCAATTTTTTGGGTGGATTGTCTTTCATGGAACCAAGGTGTTCTTCTATAATCGCCAATGTCGTGTTGTTGTAGATAGGAGGTGTCTGTTTTGTGATGAGGGTCATGCATTGTTTCATTGCATCGGAAGTTACAAGACATGGGCTCAAGCTTTCAAATTAATTATCATTTCGAGATCATGCCGTTTTCGGGATTCTATTTCTTGCAAGTGTTGTGTGGCTATTTTACTTTAGGACCAAGTCGTGATTTTGGAGCGTCCTTGTGGTTCTTAATTGCACGGGCGTTATGGAAGCGGAGAAATAAGTTCATGTTTGAGGGAGTGATGAGCACTGAAGATCATCTTTGCTCATGTATTCATTTTTGTTGGTTTGTTTTTAGACATATGAAGCGGCGTTTACAATTCTTGGTTTTTTATGTATTTAATATCCCAGACATATTACTTTCTTTTAACTAAATTTCTATTGATCTCATCTTGAGGTTAATGATTTTATTAAATAGAATATCATAACTTGGTAGAGTTTTTAATGGTGGTGGAAATCTCTTCAGCTTACCTTTTCCCTCACCTGGGTATTTAGAAAAAAGAGTTCAATACACAACATTTTAAAGAATCCACATTCGTTAAAAAATCTATGTAATTAACTTGAACTAGGAGTTTGTTGTTTAAAGAAATGTTTGGTCTTCCGAACGGTAATAGAGTTGAGACAATTATATTTAGTAATCTTATTTATGGGTTTGTCCAAGTGTTGATGCTTTGGATAAATATACCAAAACTTTCCTGAACTTGACCCGAATGGTTCACTGAATACCTGAAATTTCACTTGCAAAACTTGGCAAAAAGGCATTAGATTGTAGTTTGAGTGTAACGTGTTAGCTTTTGGTTTGTTAGACTTTATGGTTTTTCTCTTTTCCACCAAATGTCGACACTTGACATTCAGGTGACAAACTGGTGCAATTTTACCAAGTTTAAAGGCGGTAGACTATTTGAGCAAGTTGAGAAGGAGTTTGATGTATTTGGCCTCAAAATGTATCAAACAACACTTGTAAAATTGGACATTGCTATGTTATGCGAGATATTCCACAAAATGCTGAAGTTGATCAACTTGAAGCAAGCTATAGCTTTGCATTTATGTTACCTCTAGTGTGGAATCAACACTTTTTCAAGAAATACAATTCCATTTAGTTCATTTTATATAGAATATTTGTTGAATTTATGTGTCAAATGAACTGAATTACTTTAACAATCATGATTCCAAATTAACACACCCTAAATTATATGAATCACTTCCAGTCACCTGAACTTTTCCATTTTAGACAAACAATTCATAAAATATATTGTCAAAAACATTAACTTATTCTTATGAAATCAGATCAGAAATCGAGTTTTAACTTGTAATTGTTGCTTGTTGAATTCAGTAAAAATGCAAATGGGTTCAAAATCACTTGCTGGATTGCTGTTTTTGAGCCTTTCTTCTTGCTCTTTTTTCTCTAGAGCTCGAAAATTGGCTTTTCATCCCTTTTATTCCCTCTTCTTCATTTTCCAAGTCTTCAAACGATTTCTATTCATAATAATATTTTATAATCAACTCAAAATCAAGTCTATATGTGTTGGAAAATAAAGAAATGAAAAGCAGAGAATAAAGAAAAGAACCTCTCTAATTTCTGCAAAGCTCACAGCATAAAAAGTAACAGCAGCGGCAGCTACAATTCCCAGGACTGGTACTGCCATTTCCATTTTCCTCGCTTCAATTGCCAATTTTTAAATTTGATAAAAATTCTGCGGACACTATTTTATTTTATTTTATATGGATAACTTTCTTGTTTGTTTCTAAATTTACATCAGAGCCCTCAACTTTTTAGATAAATATATTCTCAAGGACCTTTTTCTTTACTTTTTTTTTTTTTCCAATAGAGCTCCTGAAGTTTGAGGTTTCATTTCATGGGTCCATCCAAAACTTGAAACCAATTCCATTTAACTAATTTTTATTTTACGAATACAGTAATACAACCATAAATATAGAGCTCCATCAGTTAAATTGATAATAATAAACCTCATTAGCATGATATAAACATAATTTTAACACTTTTTTCAGTGTCATTTATACAATACAAAAACACACACGTTCTATTGTTTGCTTACGATTCTTATTTCATAATTTTACTAAATAAATTACCGGTTTATAATATAGTACACCAAGTCAAGTATGCTGACAAATTGGGAAATTCATGTAATTAAACCTAAAAGACCTCTACTCTAATGGCTGACAAATCGGGAAATTCATGTAATTAAGCCAAAAAGACCTGTATTCTAATGCTTTAATGCTGGATCAATTGAATTGGGAAATTTTATGTAATAATTTTATGTCGCCGATATAAACAAACAGAAGACTCGTTAAGAATCAAAGCTTCAAAGGCAGCTTATTCCAGCAAAACAGAGAAACTATTTAAGCAGGCATCAATCACATTTTTTTCGAATCAGAATGAATTGCTCGGCTGCATTTTATACCGTTCATTTCCAAAATAGCGTACAAAATACCTCAAAAAACGTCTTCTTGAAAATTCATACAATCGATCTATACATACTACAATGTACTACAAAGTCAAATTTCTACCTATACCAAGAGAAAGTCCAACTATTTTCCATATTTTTCACCCCAAACTCTATTTTTGCAAGATTTACAATATTTTTGACACAATTGTCAAGATCTTTAAGATTGACCAGCTTTGATATATTGCTTGGCCATCGCATGAGCTTTTCACATTTTTTCTAGCTTCAGATCTTTGTTTTGCCTTCACAGTTACTAATTATGACATAGAATCCTCCAAACTAGCCTTAATCCCATATTTCTTAAACAGAATAGAAGAAAGTGAATGACTTGAACAGAATCAGTTAATGATTATTCTCGGTCCAACTGCAAAATAAGGAATTTAGTAAAGTTGGTTGCCTTTGAATCAGCATTGGCAACTAATTACAAAAGAAGTTGATACCACTTGACTCCCATGAACACCTCAACTTTCAAAAACTGCACCACTCTGCATTCTATCAGCTTCCAATTGGAAAGAGAAAAGTTGACAAGTGATGTTCATGGAATTACTCGGTGCACTTTTTAAAAGATGAGAGAATTACGACATCATTTTTAAAATTCTATTGTTTGCTTACGATTCTTATTTCATAATTTTACTAAATAAATTATCGGTTTATAATATAGTACACCAAGTCACGTATGGGTGATAGAATGTTCAAAATCCTTGTCGCCGACATAATCCACAGTAGACAAATAGGGAAATTCATGTAATTCAACCTAAAAGACCTCTACTCTAATGCCCTGATGCTGATCACTTGATTTGGGAATTTCATGTAATAAAATTTATGTCGCCGACACACACAGACAAATATAAACAAAACAGAAGAGTCGTTAAGAATAAAAGCTTCAAAGGCAGCTTATTCCAGCAAAACAGAAAAACTAATTAAGTAGACATCAATCATATTTTGTTCGAATCAGATGAATTGCTCGGCGTTCATTTCCAATTTAGCGTACAGAATACCTCAGAAAACGTCCTCTTGAAAATTCATACAATCAATCTATAAGTACTAAAATGTATTACAAAGTCAAATTCCTTCAAACCTGTACCAAGAGAAAGTACAACCATTTTCCATATTTTTCATTCCCCAATCCCCGTTTTTAATTCCCATTAAATAATATTATTTATAGAATTATTATATTGATTTTTTTCACACAATTTCTATTTCCAATAAGAAAAAAAGTAACAAAAGAAATATAATAAATCAAAATTAAAAAAATATAATAATAATTCCAACAGGAAACCCCATATTCCTTCCCAATTTTGGAGAACCATTGGACTTGCCTGATGCTGACATCAATACTCCGTCGAAGGAGCATACCCTTTAAAACTAAAGCATTTCTATATTTTGCAGAGTACATTTTAGAGGGTGTTCCATAACTGTTACAGACTGTCCTAATAATTTCATCTGCCTTGGCCAAAATGAACGAAATCAAAATTCACATTCATTTCATATATCTAAATATATAATCAATCTCACAATTTCAAAACCAGTCCTGCATTTACAGATATCCTATAATGAAATGACTCCAATGATGTAATTTCAAGAGAAACCTGCTTTTGTAGGATGAAGCAGGTTTTAAAATAGCGTTCTAGTCCAAAGCTTCTCAAAACCATACAAAGCTTCAGCTAGATAGTTGCAACAAATACAACAATCCTATTTATTTGATACAAGATTTTACTACTACTGTAATTGTTGTAGTATAAACAAACTGACATTGATGCAATAAAATTAAGCGACCATCAGCATATCCATTTTCATAAAAAAAGAGGGAAATGGGTGAAATAATAAAGTGAAAAATAAAAGAAGACTTGGACAGCAGATCACTTTTGGAACAGTTCTAAACCTCTTAACCAGATACTTACTGGCATATTGTTCTAGCAAATACATCTCTACAACAGCTAGAAATAATTTGCAAATAATACCTAATTATTCACATAGAAGATGGAAACTCTAAAGAAAATATTTAGAAATGGCAGAACACTTTAAAGTTCTATAGTTCTTTTTTCGGGAAGAGAGAAGAAAATGGATATAAATGGTTTATGAAGTAAATAAGACATCAAATGTTTATCCAAATAATCTTTTAACATTATTGGGTATGATCATAATGTTACCATGATAATATTGTCAATTATTCCCTTTCTGATCCAGAAAAAGGAATAGAAGAAGTGTTTTTACCTCTTATTTCATATCTTCCAAAAATTTGATCCAACACCCTTGTCCAAGATCATTTGAATTATCAGAATAATAACATGCAGCTGAAAAAAAAAATCTTAAAATAACTAAAATATCATAAATCTATGCCCTGAGGCTTGTTTTAAACAATCCTACAAATTCCTGTCCTGTTAGGAAGTAAAGCTACGGGAAAAAGCTTCTCTAAGTCTAAAAGACAGACAAACTAAGGAAAACACTCACATCATCCATTCACAATCACTCTCCTCTAAGTTCAACCATTTTTGTAACTACTTTATCACATCAACCAACATAATATTGTGTTTTAGAATAGACACAATAAGTTATTTAAAGTAAGCCCAATCGATTACTTCGCAAACTTCATAATTCAAATCATACAATACAAAAGATAAAGGAGGCATCTAAAAATCATCAATCTACTATTCATTAACAAAATGCACTAGCTAACTGCATAGAATACAGAGTTTTAGTCCATCATGCAAACTCAAAAGTCAAAGAATTGTAGAAATACAAAAGAACCACAAACCTCATTAAACTGAAAGAAGAGAATTCAATACCTCACAATAATGAATAGGCAGCTGGTTCTCTGTTCATCAATCGCACATATAAATCCCGCTATGATACTTGTGATCAACCTCGTAGAAATCTGTGCTACCCTCTGTGGCAGGCAGTAGACGAACACTAGACAACGACGATTTCCCTTGCATAGAAAACTTAACATAACCAAAAACTTCGATATCTTCTTCCCCATCCATAGCCATCCTTGCTTTCAACTTCCCAGGTGAACCCTTGAGAGGAATTTCCGGGATATTCCATTTCAGTTCTCTCTCACTCCTATTCAACACCGCCTTTGGTGAAACTTTCAACAACGACGGGTCATGAGGTAACTTCAGAACAAAGGTCACATCTTTCAATGGCATCGGCAAATCCGGGTTTGACACGTATTGAATCATAATCGAAAGTAAAGTACCGCTGAGGCGTTGTATAAGCCGGATTCTCAATGGCAATGGTGTTAATCTCGGAACTAGACTATACTTCAAAATAGGGAAAGGCTCGTTAGATGGGGCGGTCCTTACATGGAATAATCCATTTCCTAGGCTGCTAACCTTTGAACTCTGTATAACGAATCTCTTGACAGAACTAGTGTTGTCTACCCGAAACGAAAATTCGGTTTCTTTGTTGTTATCGTCAGCGGTTTTCGGTGGCAGTGTTTTCAAGTAAACCACGCCCATTAATCCAACTCTAGCAAGCAATGACTCCCTAAACTCTGCATTGATTTCCTCAACAATGTACAATTCCGGGCCTTTCATTTCAGTTTTTTGAACTAAGAGATTCTCAAGAGGAGTAACTGATTCTTCACTTATAGCTTTGGCTGCTACAGCTGGATCTGCCCCAGTTTGGAGCAATTCAAGCCCTCCAAGACCTTGTTGTTGTTTCGGGATTTTCTTGGGTCCAACGAACTCTGAAGCATCCAATCCACCGCCCCAAGCTTCACTAAACCCTTCAAAAGTTTCCCCTAAAGAAGCTTGATCGTTGCTGAACTCGATTCCGCCATAATTGCCTTCGAATCCCTCAACGCTTATATGTGTAGCTTGAGTTGCCTCGGCGGGTGGCAATGTGGTCACCTCCAAGCCAGCCAAAGCAATTGCCAAATCTGAAGATTGAGTCTTGTCCTTCTTGAAATCACCCACCAAATCCTCCTCTTTGTTTATGTTCTCACTCGCTGCAAATGGATCGATTGGTCCCTCGTTTTCCTCCACTTTCTCCTGCTTCTGATCCAGCTGCTCTGTTACAACAGGTGCGAGACTAACTGCAACTTCATCTCCAGCTTCAATTGTCTCTGAAGGAAGCTCGAATCGAACGTTTGAAAACGCCTCGACGTTGGCTTGATGTTCTATTGAATGAACTTCCTCTGCAACCCAATTTCCAGCGCCTCTGATTTTATTCTCCGTGTCTAAAGCAGAGTGAACCATCTTTGCAATTCCATCTCCGTGCATTGAACCAAGCATGGCCGCAAGCCTGATATTACTCACTCCGCGCAGTACAATGTCCAACGCCATATAGATCTCCGCATATTTCCGATTCAGCTTCTCCGGCGTTACATCCACGCCCCGGCAAGCCGTGACAATAACACTAACCGCCTGATTCACAATATGAATACACTCGAACACGTTGATCGAATTGTCCTGATCGGCGGTGGTGATTCCGAGGACGTAGATCCCGTTGACCAATCGGTAGACGACGCGGTACCGGCTCTCAACGCCGACGATGAGTTGACCGCTAGATGCGGCGAGAGGATCATCGCCGATCGATTCGGCGGCGTAATCGTCGGCGTACAGGTGGTTGGTGAGGCTAGGTTTATTCGAGTAGAGTTTGGTGGTGGCGAATGATAACCGCGTTTTACGGAAGGCGGAGGTAGCGACGAGGGCTCGAGCAGGGGGAAACCACTCTCGGGTCTGGAGGAGAATGTCGGATCCGTTGGCGGGTTGAAGAGAGAGGGCTAAGCAAGACATAGTGAAGAGGAATTGGAAGAAATGAAGGCGGATCCAGAGTGGTTTTGATCAAAGATTGTGGATTTTAGGTAGTTAGGGTTTGGAATCGAGGAAGATGCGAGATAACAGGTAAGAGTAACAAAATGGGATAGAGTGTGAGTTGTATAGCAGGAAGGAAATCAAGCTTGTTTCGTTGCTCTCTCAGTGGACGCCATTGAAGAATGAAACCAGCCCAAGAAATCAAAAATCTAACACCGTGTTTGGAATAATTGAAAAACAGCCGAGAATGACGGAACACAAAAAAGGAAATTGAAAATAAAACGGGGCAAACTTGTTATTGATGAAAGATTCAACCAAATTAAATTGCTAATCAAGTCGGATTATTTTAAATACTAATGTTTTAATAATTTGATATTAAACATGTAATGTAAATGATTTTTTAAAACATGCAATATAACTTAGCTTACACCAACAATTAATAAAATCTAATGTTAAAAATTCACATTTTAAAAGTATTACTTTAAACACAAAAGTTAATCGATACAATTTGGTAAAAAAATTGAATCACTAATTTTGTAATAAATTGAAATTAATTTCAAATTAAACCATAGTTTATAGATTATAAAAAAGAATTCACAAATTTGATTTTTTTTACTAAAACGGTATTCATATAAATCAAACATACATTACATCATAAGAGATAAAGGAAAATGATTCCACTCGCTCTGTATGTCGACGAATCTACCGCTCTAGCCAACGCATAAGTATGTAGATTCATAAACCGTTAATATGAATAAAACGAATCTCCCTAAAGTACAAGGCTATCCTATGACAATCCTCTAAAACAAGCCCTAAAGGATACATGATAGTAGTAGAAATATTTAAATACATTACAATATTTGAAGCGTCCATCTTGATGCAAACTGAAAGAATGCCTTTATCTTTCAACCAACTTACAGCTTCTCGATAACCAAGTGCCTCAACGAGCTTTGCGTCTCCACTTCCTTGAAGGAGACAGCACCGTGCTCCAACGATTGTCCCTGTTTCGTTCTAGTGCACAAATCCAATGCCAATTCTTCTCCCCTAGTCAAACAGGCTTGCATCAACACAAAAAACAGCTTCTCTATCGGTGATATCCTCCCTCAATTCAACCGCACCTACTACTCGAGCCTCAACACCAATCTGTGACCTCCTCTGTGTTGATTGCCAATCGTTTATAAATTGCATACCGTGTTTGTATGCATGTAGCACTGGTTTGAGACTACATTTCCACACATATTGGTTCTGATGGGCCTAAATTGCCCAAGCTAATGTTGTGTAACTTTATGCTGAGAATCTACAGGTTGGTTACATACCCAACACCAACATTGATCAAGGCTTGTAATAGATAACAACCACCACTTTTCTAGGTACAACTCCCATAAATCCCTTGTGCAACTGCGACTTACAATTGCATGAAAAATGGTCTCCTCTTCCTCTCAACAAAAATCACGAACCACGTCTTGTAATTGAACATGTTTTTTCATCAGTGTAGTCTTGGTTGGAAGTATAGCTACATCACATTTCCAAAGAAAATTTTACATTTCGAGTCGGCAAAAATAAAGTCCACGCTTTCTCCCATTGTGAATCTTGAAAATTACTCGCTATATTACCAAAAACTTCATTGGCTAACATATAGTAAGTTGATCGTACAGAGTAAAAACCATTTTCCCTAGTGCCAAATGTTAGACATGATGTATGCCCTAGAGACAATTAAGGCGATATATCTTAATTAGTCATAATGTACAAACCGTTTTCAAATTATTATTAATAATAATAAAAGGCATCTTTCTTATTTATCAATGTTATTTAATTCATGTATCTTGCTGGTATCATATATATGTGTTATAGTATATATGCACATTGATAAGACAAAGTTTGTGACTACTTCATAGCATGAAAGTGCGAGGACATAGTGGGAGCTATGTGGTGTGAGAACTACACATACGTGTTACTATGAATAGTCTAAATATCCCTAGTCATAGTTTCACTGAGATTAGATATCAATGAAGGGGACAGACTAGCATGTGTAGGCTTACTCCTTGGTATTGATCCAAGAAGCCAATCTCATGTGTTGAAGGTGGTACCTTGAGTTAACACATGAATGTATTCGGGTAATACATTGGAGATAGCTATAAGATAAACACTCGAAAATAACTATATCCATGTGTTGGTGTTATTTCTTATTACAATAGCAGTACAAGTATCCTCAAACTTGAGATATTGGTTACCTTGTGTAGGAGTTGATATATTTTAGGTCATACTTATTCATAACTAGGCAATCAGGATGACACGGGTGATTATGGGTATAGTGATGATCACTCGTTGGTAAGCCGAGTAGTCAAGATGGGATCCATCGCTCCTGATATAGTGATATAATGGGAGATGTACCTTAAGGCCTTTTGTTGAAGAGACACACTCATAAACCTCTGGTTAGAGTATAAGATTGATAGAACGGGTTTCTTGTCAATCTTGATACATTATTGCGAGTGGTGTTCTTTGTGAACAAGTCTAATTCCAGGATAGCTACGACTATTACATGAGCTGACACCTAATCCGAGCTTAATAAATTGGATGGTACTTAACCTGATGTAAGGAGTGTATTGTATTGGTTACTATTGCATAACCGGATCAAGTCCTAAGCATGAGACATACCGAGTATCGGGGGATCATACGCCTTTGCTAGAAAGCCCATTTGATCATCTATAGTTATTGGGTTCCATATCAGTCTAGAACACTGAGCCTAAAGGTTCCCAAATGGGAAGCCAAGTTTAGGTTAACCTTTAGTGGCTCTATACTTTTGGATTCTATGAGGTCACACACTTTGGGTCTTTAAGGATGTCAAAATCGTTGGACAAATTATTTGGTTGGACCAAATAATAATTAGAATGATTTAAAGGAGGAGTTTTGAGAAAAATTTCACGGAGCTGTGAGCATGGGATTTTGTACCAGCTTGTGCGTTCGATGATGACGGATTTTTCGCGAATTTATCATTGAATCACACAATTTTCGAGTAATCTGATGTATTCGAATGGGAATCCTCCTCGTCTCTAATTTAGAAGGACGTTTTAGATAAAATTATTTAATTTTATTTAGAAATTAACTAACTAAATAAAAAATGCAAAAAAATAAAAAAAAATTATTAAGTAAAAAAATACGAAAATACAAGAAAAGTTCGAAAATGAAAATCCGGGGGGACTGAATCCCGGGCCGGCCTCGTTGGCGAGAACCTTGCCAAACTTGGCAAGGCAAGGCTCACCAAGCTCTTGGCGAGGCCTCGCCAAGAGCTAGGCGAGGGAAGCCTCACCAAGATTGGCAAGGCTGCCTCACCAATGTCCTTGGCGAGGCCTCGCTAAGGACACGGCGAGGAGCCTCGCCAAGATCTTCTTCGGTGAGGCCCCTCACCGGAAAAACTTTCCATTTTTGGATTTTTCGGGATTTTTCTATAAATAGTCAGGTCTTTTTCGATTAACGGGATTCCGAAAATTATCAAATAAAAAAATAGCTTTAGAACAACTTTAATTCCCAAGAATTAAAACGAACATTTTTGGACTTTTACTACAACCTTTTCACCTAAACTAAAGGACGAGGAGGATTTCTCAATGATCGATCGGACATCTTCGAAGTGGATCCATTCAATAAGGGTAAGCCTCTGAGTTCCTAGAACTGCAATTCCTGTGCTTTCAGTGTTTAATTTCTTCTTCTAATTCAATCTGTGAACCTAGGATTTTAATTATTTTTATTTTATTTCAACTGTTGTAATTCTTCTTCATCTATTTTTCTTTATTAAAAGAAGATGTATGTTAGAACACCCTCACGAAGGGAATAAAATAAATTCCCGGATATCAACCCTCACCGATTTACCATGTGAGCAATTTCATTAATTAAAATGAGCAACCAACATGCTAATAAAACGAACTGTTTTATTTAAATAACAAACACAATATCGCGATTGATTTTTGTTTAGGCCACACAGGCCTCGCTAAATTCAAAATCGAACATACGTGTTATCCCCTGTGCTAACCTTTGTGGATGCAGGTAGATTAGGATTAGATGTATGTTTAGGATTTTAATTTTCCTTCGGGTTGTGAGCACAGGATTTTGTACCAGCTCGCGCGTTCAATGATGACGGCTTTTCGGGAAATTTATCCTCGAATCACACAATTTTCGACCATCCGACGATCTTCAAATGGGAATCCTCCATGGACGTTTTAGATAAAATTATTTAACTAAATAAAAAAATACAAATATATATATATAATAAATAAAAAAATAATAATAAAATATAAAAAAGAGACGTTATCCCGATAGCGAGGTAGCCTCGCGCAGAGGGAGCCTCGAGCGGAGGCAACCTCACGCGAGGCAACCTCGAGTAGAGGCACCCTCGCGGGGGCGCGAGGGAGCCCCGCAGAGGCACCCTCAAGCGGGCGCGAGGGAGCCTCGCGGAGGCATCCTAGCTCAGACGCGTGGCAGCCTCACACTAACGAGGGGGAGCCTCGCGCGGCCTCGCGTGAGGCTGCCTAGCGCAAGGCGGCCTCACGGAGGCACCTTCGGGGTGGCACGAGGGAGCCTCGGGCGAGGCACCCTCGCGCGGACTCGAGGAGGCCTCGCGCGAGGCAGCCTCGCGGTGGCACCCTTGCTCGAACGGGTGGGAGCCTCGCGCAGACGCGAGGGAGCCTCGCGCGGACGCGAGGAGCCTCGCCGAGATTTGTTCCTAGCGAGACCCCTCACCGACGAGGCCCTATATTTTGGATTTTTCGGGAATTTTTTTATAAATAAGCGGTCTTTTTCAGTACACGGGACCCAAAAATTCAGAGAGAAAAATCCTCTCTTTCAGAACAAAAAATAAAAATAATATTTCTTACATTCTTCTAACTTTTTCTTGGATCTAAAACACTTTCGGATCTCAAATTTCTTCATATATTTATAAAACTTCTTCATCTTTTCTTCTTAAATCCTCAGATATCCTCGGGTCTAAAATAAATTTAGAACCCGAGTCCGATTATCTTTTGGATAAATAAACACTTTATTTTCTGACCTACCAATTCTTTTTTCCAATTAAATTACACTAAAACTCCAAGAATTAAACGAAGATTTTTGGACTTTTACATCAACCTTTTCAATTAAACAAAAACGAACGAGGAATGCTCTCGGGGATCGAACGGACACGCCGAAGTGGATTCACGCCAAAAGGGTAAAGCCTCTGAGTTCCTAGAGCTGCTTATTTTGTGCTCCTCCTTTTCTTCTTAATTTCTTTCTACATGTGAACCTAGGAATCATTTTATTTTATTGTAAA
>CATIWQ010381066.1:0-12724 GCA_949673415.1 Euphorbia schlechtendalii
TGATTGTCACGACCGTGAATTGCGTTTTTCTTCAGAAATCTCCTGGTAACTTTGCTGATCTTTGACAGCTTCAATCCTAAGCCAAATCTTTAAGTTTCAAGCATCTTTTTGCACCTTTTTCACTCTTTTTTCATAGAATTCTACTTTAGAACATTTTACTACCAAGATTTATCTAGTATCTGCATTTGCATAAAAAACAACTACATACCACGTGAAATCTTTTATATGAAGTATAAAAATGACTTAAAATATAGTGTTTAGTGAATAAAATTAATATGATATTAAGTGTAATTATACACTTATCACCCGTCCTGACAGATTTGTTGCCCACTCCAGAACTTTTTAACCCTTTTGCCCCTCCGTTTACTTTTTTAGTCTCAAAAACAACCCTCCTTCCTCACATATTTACATTTTTTACCTACCCCTATATAAACAAAAAAAATTACATTTTTGAAAAAAAAACTTACTTCTTTGGGAAATTTTCTTGAGTGAGAAAATTCTAGAGAGAGAAATTAGGGACTTTTTGGGAAAAAAGTTACGAAAATCCCGACATTCATTTTTTTTTATGCTTTTCCTCCGAAACTCCCTCCTCATTTCGAGTTTGAGTTAGAAACTAAAAATCTAACTCTTGTGTTTCCTATTCCCCTCACCAAGAAACCTCCTTTTCTACCTATTCTAACAAAATCAACTATAAAAAGACTTCGGGATCTCGTTCTTCGACGTTTCTTGCTCCAAAACTTAAGGGTTCATGTCAAAGGGGTAAGATTCTGAGCTTTTGGAGACTCTTTGGTGTGATTTAGTGTTTTATTTTCTGTAATTTTGTAGTTTTGGTCTAGTCTATTTGTTTTCCTGCTCTTTATTACTACTTTAGACCCCACATGATGGGAAATCCATTTTCCTCAATAATTGACCACATTTATGCCATGATTAAATCTTAAACAATAAAGTTGGTAAATCAAGTATAAAATCAATTACTTTTCGATAAAAGCACATGGGGGAACCCAAATTCCCCATTTTTAAATCAATTAGCACGCGATTCACCCTAATCTTACTTTTTTTGCATGATTAACTGCATCTTGTTTGATTAACTAACTATGCCATGATGTTGTGATATATATATAGGTTAGATGTATATATAACTAACTATGTCGTGCTAACCTTTGTAGATGTAGGTAGTCTAGGTTAGATGTATGTTAGGGTTTTATTTTTTCCTTTAGGTATCGCAATTGTAAATAAAATATATTTGTAAATCATTTGTATATTACCTCTGGTTTGTATTATTATTTACCCTACCCCCCTTTAGGTTAGAAGCCTCACATTTACTTTATTTATCTCTTTCTTTAATTTTTACCACTTTATTTATCACTTTTCGCATGTGTATGTCTAACTCCAATATAAACCTAAAATGATTAGAAATAAATCGAAATATCTTAAAGGTTGTTATTTTCTTGTAATTAAAAACTCAAATAACGATGAAGTATGTAACTCATCTAGACCCAAATCTCTTTACTACGGTGTGGTTTAGTCTTAATGGATCTAGGCTATACCGAATTTCCCGGAAGAGTTGATCCGGGTGGTGAATCCTTAACAACGTAGGCGAGATGTTTGGGCCTCTTGTCTTTCAAAGCTTTTCTTTTCTCATTTTTTTTCTTTCTTAAAACCCCCCACACCCCATCTCACGAGGCCAACTCCTCGCAGATGCTACCTACTAAGGAAAATTGGTTAGACCAAATTTCCAGAATTTAATAGAAGGGCTATTTGAAAGTCGATAAAAATAGTAGGAAATATGTGTTTAATTAAAGACCCTATATTAGATGCATATACGTATACTAATGTCTAAATAATTTCTATCTTTTATCTGGGTTGAACAATGAATCCAAACATAAACCTTCTCTCAATACTTGACAACAAACTAGATGGTTCAAACTTTACTGATTGGTTCAGGTTGGTGAGGATAGTCCTCAGATCCGAAAGGATAGCTTAAGTTTTGGATGATCCCCGCCCTAATGAACCTGATGCTAATGCCAATGAACATGAGGCATGGGAGAAGCACAGAATGGATCATGAAACGGCAACATGAATAATGTTAGTAACCATGAATTTTGAGCTTTAGAAACAACATGAGAGCATGGACTTAGACACAATGATTCTCCATCTTCGAGAGCTCTTCTCAGAGCATGTCAGGTATGAGAAATTTGATACATCAAAATTCTTATTCAGAATAAAGATGCAAGTTAGCACTTCAGCACCGTAGCATGCTCTTAATATATTAGGTTATATAGAAAAGCTGACTCGAGTAGGTTTTGTAATGGATCACGGATTATGCATGGATCTAATTCTTACTTTATTGACTGATATTTATTCACAATTTGTGAATGATTATTATGTAAACAAGATTGATGATACACTGCTCGAGTTGGTCAATATTCTGTAAACAGTAGAACCTAAGATTCGAATGGATCCAAAGGCTTTACTTCTGGTTGAGAAAAAAAATCCTTCTAAGGGTGGGTCCCGTTTTGGAAAGGGTCTAAGTGCCAAGAATAAGATCGATAAGAAGAAGAAAAGTAAGAAAGGAAATTCAAATGTTTGCTTTCGAAGTGGTAAGATAGGTAATTGGAAGAAGGATTGCAAGGTTCAGATTTCTGAACAAGTGAAGAAGAAGCCAAGTGAGGCATCTACTTCAGGTATGTTCATGATAGAGAGTTTCTCTACAATTCCTTATGAGCCTACATGGGTATTGGATATTAGTTGTGGTACTCATATCTGTACTTCTATGAATGGGTTGCAGAATAGTAGGAGGCTTGTAAAGAGGGAAATGGACCAAAGAGTTGAAAATGGAGCACAAGTTATTGCAACAACTATAGGGACACATACCTTCATTTGCTCAGTGGCCTTGTTTTAGTTTTGAACAATTTCTATTATATTCCTACTCTCACTAAGAATATGTTGGGCGTTTAGCAACAGATGGATTTGAGATTTTATTTTCTAATAATAATTATCAAATTCGACGTGATAATTTTCTTTATGCTTGTGGAATATGTGTTGATGGCATTTAAGTTCTAGATACTAAAATTGAAATTCTAAACATGAGCATAGTTAAAAAATCGAAGTTAGATAATGAGAAATCTTCATAATTATGGCATTGTTGTCTAGGCCATATAAAAGAGACTTGCTTAACTAAGTTACACAAATGTGGTAACTTGGGCCCAATGGAATGGGAATCCTATGGGGCGTGTGAACCTTGTTTAAAGGGTAAGATGACTAAGAAACATTTCAAAGGAAAGGGTCAGCGTGCCATGAGTACTTTAGAAATAATACATCCTTATATATATGGTCCAATGAGTGTTAAGACATATGAAGGTTTCGTTTACTTCATAACCTTTATTGATGATTACTCACAAAGCACAAGTTTGAAAGTTTTGAGAAATTAAAAGAGTTCAGGTCCGAAGTAGAGAAACATCTTAGGAAAAGTATCAAAACCCTTCATTCTAATCATGGAGGTAAATACTTAAGCCAAGAGTTTCAGGATTATCCAAGGGATAATTGTATTTTATCCTAATGGACACCTCCTTATACACTCAGACACAATGGATTGTTGGAAAGGAGAAATCGAACCTTACTCGATATGGTTCATTCCATGATGAGCTAAGAAGAACTCAGCATATCCTTTTGAGGTTATGCACTTGAGAGTGTAGTTTATATTCTAAATAGAGTTCCCTTAAAATCAATTGATCAAACACTATACGATATGTGGTATGGTAAAAACTATCTCTTTCTCACCTGAGAGTTTGGGGATGTGCTGCTTATGGAAAGAGGACATGTTCAGATAAGCTGGGTGGTAAGTCTGACAGGTTTCTATTTGTAGGTTACCTTAAGGAGACTATGGGTTATACCTTTTATGATCCCAAGGAAAAAAAGGTACTTGTTTTTAGGAATGCTCAAATCCTCGATAAGGAATATATACTTGTGAAAGCTAGTGGGAGCAATCTTGAACTAGGGACTCAAGAGGATCAAATAGATAATCAAGTGATTGTTCCTACACCTGTAAAATAGAAAAGTGTAAGCATGGAATGGCCTATTATACCACCAACATTGAGTACGTTACGTCAGGCTCCAATCGTTCCCGAGCGATACAGTTATTTCATCTTTGATGATAAGCATATCTTCCTTATAAAAGATGATGAGCCCAAGACTTACAAGGAGGTAAAGGAAGGCTTAGAGTCTGACATATGGTTTATAGCCATGAAGTTAGAGATGGACTCCATGTACAAAAATCAAGTATGGAACTTGGTTGATGTTTCAAGTGGGATTAAGCCCATGGGATGCAAGTGGGTTTTCAAGAAGAAAATTGACATGGACAGTAATGTGATTACCTATAAAGCAAGGCTAGTTGCAAAAGGTTACAGAAAAAAAGAAGGCATTGATAATGATGAAACCTTTTCACCAGTGGCCATGCTAAAGTCTATCAGAATACTCCTTGCCATCGTTGCTCATAATGACTATGACATCTAACAGATGGATGTGAAAATAATGTTCCATAATGGGAACATTAATTGGGATGTGTATACATGATACAACCTGAAGGTTTTACATCTTAGGATGGCTTAATGGTATGCAAATTGAAAATGTCCATTTATGGACTTAAGCACGCATCGAGGAGTTGGAATATTAGGTTTGATGAGACAATCCAAGAAAATGGTTTTTTATCAAACATTTATGAGCCCTGTGTATATAAAAAGACTAGTGGGAGTGTGACCATTTTCCGTGTATTATATGTTAATGACATATTACTGATTTGAAATGATGTTCTTTTTCTTCAAATGGTAAAGTCATGGTTGGCAAAGAAGTTCTCCATGAAAGACCTTGAAGAAGTAGTTTTTATACTAGGCATAAAGATCTACCATGATACATCTAGAAGACTACTAGATATTTCTCAAAGTACATACATGGACAAGGTTTTGGCTAGATTTAACCTTGAGTAGTCAAGAAAGGGTTATCTCCAATGTCTCACGGGATTAACCTTTCTAAATCTGAGTGTTCGAGAACATAAGAGGAGAGACTACCCATGTATTGAATACCCTATGCTTCAGCCTGACATCCATTATATATGTTATGGTATGCACTCGGCCTGACATCGCACATACGTTGAGCATCACGAGCAGATATCAATTTATCCAGGTGAGAAGAATTAGATGGCCGTTAAAACTTTCCTCAAGTGCTTAAGAAGGACTGAGGATATGTTTTTAGTTAATGGTGAAGGTGATCTCCCTGTGAAGGGATACACTAACATGAGTTTTTAGTCTAACAAGGATGATTACAAGTCCCAGTCTAGTTATGTGTTTATGTTAAATTGAGGGGTAGTTGTTTAGAAACGTTTCAAATAAGAAACGACTACTAATTCAACTATTGAATATGAGTATATAGCTACTTTCGAAGCAACTAAGAAAACTGTCTAGCTTAAGGGATTTATTGGTGATCTCAGTGTGGTGTCTAGTAATGTAAATCCAATAGTGGTCTATTGCGATAACAATGGGGCTATGGCTTAGGCAAGGAACCATGGTCTCATTCAGGAGATATTAGTTAGAAAGGATATAAGCTTAGAATGCATTCCTATGGATCAGAATCTAGCATATGGGCTACCAAAGCCATTGACTTAGGTTAAACATGACCAGCATATTAACAAGTATAGCATGAAGCTCATGGACAATTAGCTCTAGTGCAAGTGGGAGATTGTTGGACATGATGTATTCCCTAGAGGCAATTAGGGTGATATATCTTTATTTGTTATAATGTACAAATAGTTTTCATATTATTGTTATCAATAATAAAGGCATCTTTGTTGTATATCAATGTTTATTTAAATTATGTATCTCGCTGTTATCATATATATGTGCTATTATATATGCTCATTGATAAGACAAAGTCCATGACTACTTCATAGTGAGAAAGTGCGAGGACATAGTGGGAGCTATGTGGTGTGAGAACTACATACACATTTTACTAGGAATAGTGTAAATATCCCTAGTCATAGTTTCATTGAGACTGGACATCAATGAAGGGAACAGACTAGCATGTGTAGGCTTCCTCCTTGGATTAAATCCAAGCATCCGATCTCATGAGCTGAAAGTAGCACCTTGAGTATAAACATGAATGTATTCGGGTAATACATTGTAAATCGCTATAAGATAGACACTCGAAAATAACTATATCCATGTGTTGGTGTGATGTCTTATTGTAATAGGACCTAAGATATTGGTTACCTTGTGTGGGAATTGCTATACTTTGGGTTATACTTATTCATACCCTGGTGATTGGATAATACGGGTTATTATAGGTATAGTAATGATCAAGCATTGGTAAGTCGAGTAGTGAAGATGGGATCCATCGCTCCTGATATATTGATATAATGGGATTTGTACCTTAAGGCCTCTTATTGAAGTGATAAACTCATAAATCTCTGATCAAAGTATAAGATTGATAGAACAGGTTTCTAGTCAATCTTGATACATTATGGTGAGTAGTGTTCTTCGTGAACAAGTCTAACTCTAGGATATCTACGGCTATTACATGAGCTAACACTTATTTCAAGCTTAATAAACTGGATGATACTTAACCTGATAGAAGGAGTGTATTGTATTGGTTACTATTGCCGAACCGGATCAAGTCACAAGCACGTGTCATTATGAGTATCGACGGATCGTACACCTTTGCTAGAAAGCCCATTTGATAGTTTAAAGTTATCAGGTTCCATATCAGTTTGGAACAATGAGCCTAAAGGTTCCCGGATGGGAGGCCAAGTTTAGGTCAACCTCTAGAGGCTCTATACTTTGGGATCCTATGAGGTTATAGACATTTAGGTCTTTACCGGACTAAGTAAAGAACTTATAGACTATATCTATGCTGGAATATTAAGAAACTCAAAATTGTTGGATGAATTATTATTTGGTTGGACCAAATAATAATTAAATGTTTTAAGGAGGGGTTTTGGAAAAATTGCATAGGGGCAAGCAAGTGAATTTTTCTTGTTGCGAGTAGTCCCCACGAACATAGGATGTTCACGGGTGGGGTCCGAGTGGCTACTCTGTGAGAAAATTGGCTCGCAGGCTGTTAGCATGCACTAACACAAGGCCAGCATAATGGTAAGCTGTAGGCCCACAAGCTGCAGCCAACAAGCCTGGCTTGTGGGATAAGGCAAGCCCATTAGGGCTTGCCTTGTGGCAGCCGTACAGCCCGAATATGCGGGTTGTGTGCATGAGTTGACCAATGCGGAGCTGCAGCTTCCCGCAGTAACTCACGTGTGGGATGGCAATATTCCCATCCAACATTGGTTTTTGAGGGAGCTTTTTGCTCCCCTCCCACTATAAATAGTGGTCCACCCCCCTCTTTTCAAATCACTTTAGCTCAGCCTTTCCTTCTGAGTTTGGACATCTTTCTTTGCTAGCTTTTGCGAGATCCTCCATGAGTTTCTCCTCATTTGCATGAATTCTTTAAAGGCTCATTCATAATTTAGAAAGAGCCTTCTCAGTTATGTTTTCGATTTGGTCTTCGAGTGGTCTAGCAGTTGCTGTTTACCAACAAGTTCTTCCTCTACAAGAGGTTTTGGTCGGTTTGGATCCGTGTGGATCAATCATAGAGGCTTTAATATTTTGTAGGCTTGTGCTAACTAAGTGCTATCCAATTATTCTAAGGTAGCGCCGCATCAACGAAAAAGCACGCATCAACTGGTAATGCTCTTAACTTAGATGATAGATTTCTTTTATTAAGTTTTATAAACCTATGAGCATCTCTGGAACATTTCAACTTAGATTATATCAATCATGGTGCGAGCACGGGATTTTGTACCAGCTCGCGCGTTCGATGATGACGGCATTTTTGGGATTTTATCCTTGAATCACACAATTATCGAGTATCCGGATGCATCCGAATGGGAATCCTTCTCATCTCTAAATTCAAAAGGACATTTTCAATAAAATTATTTAATTAATTAAAAAATATAAAATACACAAAAAATACGTAAAACATGGTGGAAAACCATATTTGGGGGTCCGCATCAGCAAAGGCAAGCGAGGCGAACCTCGCCAAAGGGGTTCGGCGAGGCAAGCCTTGCCAAAGCCTTTGGCAAGGCTCCCTTGCCAAAGAGCTTAGCGAGGCTGCCTCGCCAAAGTCGCGGTGAGGGGCCTTGCCGAACTTTTTTTCCGGCAAGACCCCTTGTCGGAAAAACCTACCTTTTTTGGATTTTCAAGATTTCTCCTATAAATACTCAGGTCTTTTTCGATAATCCGGATCCCAAAAATTATCAGATAAAATATAGCTGTAGAATGACTTTAATTTCTAAGAACAAGATGAACTTTGTTTGGACATCCTACACAATTTTTTACCGAAACTTAAAGGACAAGGAGGATTTTCAACAGCCAATCGGATATCTTCGAAGTGGATTCATTCCATAAGGGTAAGCCTCAGAGTTCCTAGAGCTGCAATTCCCGTGCTTTCAATCTTCTTCTCCTTCTGATTTTATCTGTGAACCTAGAATTTTAATCATTTTATTTTATTTCAACTGTTGTAATTCTTCTTCATCTATTTTTCTTTATTAAGAGAAGACGTATGTTAGAACACCCCCACGAAGGGAATAAAACATATTCCTGGATAACAACCCTCACCAATTTACCATGCGAGCAATTTCATTAATTAAAATGAGCAACCAACATGTTAATTAAATGAAATGTTTTATTTAAAATAACAAACATATTATCGCGATTGATTTTCATTTTTAGGCCACACGGGCCTCGTTAAATTCAAAATCGAACATATGTGATATCCCTTGTGATAACCTTTGTGGATGCTGGTAGATTATGATTAGATGTATGTTTAGGATTTCAATTTTCCTACGGGTATCACAATCTCAATTTTTAGGAAATGTAATTAATAGAGTAGCGAGCGGTTAAATCCCCCGATTTTTGAAAGCCTTGTAATTTTATTTTCTGCATTTACTTTCCACATTTACTTACTATTTTGTGGATGGATTTACTGCTTTTTCTATACGTGAATCATGAATGTAAACTCGAAAAAATGACCTAAGCACGAATATGTGTAATTAAGAAAACATGATTTTCTGTAGATGTAATATAATGTGATCACATAAGAAATAAGCAACTTATCCCGGACCCGAATCTCTGTATCTTGGTGGGCTGTCCCCCGGACATTAAGCCTCATAAGACTCTAATTCCTGGAAAGAGCTAATCCAGGTGGCGACTCAACACTAATAGACGGTGGATTTGGGTTCGAACCGATCTAAAACATTTTCGCTTTTCTCTTTCAACCTTTTTCCCGGGTCCCTGACCCGGCGCACCTTTTTCCAAACACCCCGGTGGACCGCGCCTATGAAATAGCACGTTCTCAGCCCACTCCACTAGGGATTTTTTTTTCTAAAACTTGTTTTTTCAAAGGTTTTAGATTTTGGATAAGTGCCGAAAATTATTGATCACATTATTCCATTTTCTCTTAATTTTGATATATTTATAATAACACATTGCAGTAGAAGGGATTAGCCCATAAGTCTAAGGTACCCCTATTACCGCGAAGCTTTTTCTTGTACTAATTTACCTCCCTGAGAAAAGATAGCACTTGAGCGAGTGGAGCACTTGTTGCCATGTCACATGTAACTCCCTCGTTAGAACATATTTGGGGAGAGGCTTGGAGTGTATTTCAGTGCCACAAGAACCTTCTACATCAGCAACCCATTTATAAACCCTCATGTAAATAAACCGTGGGCATTTTCCCTAGGGTGTTACCCAAACATGCGATCATGCATTATATTTTCCTACAGCTGCACTCCTTAGTATCCTCATGGTACTAAGATGAACCAAACTTAGGATAGAGACTAGATAAAAATCCTATGCGTGGGAGTTGTATGGTTGGAAGAAAGATATTGTGTGCTATGTGATGAGTGTTTACCGCTTTTCGATTCATCATGCATTGTACAAATGTGCCATGCTAAACACGAATTTTCATGCAGACACTTAAACGCATACACACTCATGATACTAAACATGGTTTGATGTCACTCATACGTAGGAACTTAGTAGACACTCGAGATCGTGTCACCCTAGGATGACCTGAAACCAACTAGAGTTATGTTGCATCACTTACCCACATTTTTGCATGATGTCCAAATGACATCTAACTCGTAAGACAAACTTACCAAAATCCTAACACGATACCCATTGAGCATCCGAATTACTGCCCTTCTGGGGTACCCATATACACCAAAAGCCTACATTAGGTAAACATGAACAGAAAGGATATCCAAGTTGATGTCCTAACCCAAGCCCTCGTAGGGCAAACTTTTGCTCACACATCACTACATATCTTTAGTGATGATGTCTACTGACATCTAAGACTTTGGCTTGATAGGGGCAAAATGACCAAAACATTCATTTATGTGTTACTTACGATATTTTTCTCCATACATTTAGAGAATACCTTACACTAGAGTACGTCACACAGCCTACTCACACATAAAGAGAGTTAGCTCTCGAACCTTTGACCTATCACCACACGGGTAATAAGGCCAATTCATTACATCATTCCACTTTACATTGAACTAAGGATAGGATACAGATCTCAAAACCAATGGACCTTCATTTATCACATGGACTAACAATTCTGCTCTTTTTGTGTGTGATTTCTATAGCACATCATGGCATGCTAACCCTTTTCCACAGCCATAACATTAAACATCTCACGCATCAATCACGAATCATGCTTTTACATGCATTTCCTAACGATCTCCTTGTATGTGTCAGCTAGGAAAAAGCCACTTTATCAGAAAACTTGGAACATGGCTTCTGGTCGGCTGATTCATCTATCTCCAGTCACGGCTCATCAGGAAGGAGTTCCGTACATCGTTTCTTGCTTAGATTCAGATCAAGATACTCCTTGCAATTTTCACAACATGTCTAATCAGTAGGAAGAGAACGTGATTAATGAGCAAACTCTTGGGGCGGCCCAGAACTCGCAAGCAAATCAATCATCGGTGAGTGCCGAGATTGCTGCAGCTATGAATGCTTTTGCTAATAGTGACGAGTTTGCATCAATCCTAAATCGCCACACTAGAATTGGGCAGCTTAAGTAAAGGATAAATGATGTGGTACCAAATGTTGGTACAATCCTACCGGGAGGACCGTCATCTTCCGCCGTTGTATTTCCAAGTTCTCCAATAGTCACCTCTAACTTCTATCAGTTCGGTTCTAGGAAGAATTAACCGTGGACAGTGTATGAGCCACAGGTGGGTGGCCAATTCTTCTCGGGGCAACCGGGGCATGCTTCTTCGACCCAAGGGTAGTGGGGTCTTCGAAGATTAGGCCCTCTTCTAATTACATTCCCTTTATTCAAGGGATGACTCAGCCTATAGTGCCCAGCTAGGGTGGACCATCTCAGACATTCCAGGGTTAGGGGCAGAATTACGAGAATTCGTAGTATGGTGGTTTCTCTGAGACCCCAAACAGTATCCTTCAATAGCCTGGAATTGTTGAACTCTAGAGACAGTTCTTAACCACTCATGTGGAGGGGAGGGGTGCAATCCTTGCGCAGCCCATAGTTGGGGATGAGGATACTTTGCCGCTGACCTTTGCTATGCCTCAATTTGAACAGACCTCACCTTATGTCATGTGATCATTTTCACTAATAAAATTTATCAACATATGTATAAATAAAAATGAACCAATTTTTTAAATTAACAACTTTTAAATCGTCGATGTTTTAATTAGGCCAAACGGGCCTCGCTAAAATCAAATCGAACATATGTGTCATATTTCGTGCTAACCTTTGTGGATGCAGGTTAGATGTATGCTTAGGATTTATTTTCCTTCGGGTATTGCATATATTTTTACGAAAAATGTAATTAATAGGGTAGCGGGCTGTTGCATCCCCCAATTTTTGAAAGTCTTGTAATTTTTATTTTCCGCATTTACTTACTACTTTGTGGATGGTTTATTATTCTGCTTTGTGGATGATTTATTGCTTTTTTTATACATGAACCATGCATTTAAAATAAAAAATGAGCTAAGTGTGAATATGCACAATTAAGAAAATACAATTTTTTATAGATGTAATATAATGTGATCCAATGAGAAATAAGCAACTTATCCCGGACCCGAATCTCTGTGTCTTAGTGGGCCATCCCCCGGACGTTAATCCTCACAGGACTCTAATTCCTGGAAAGAGCTAATCCAGGTGGAGACTCCACACTAAGAGATGGCAGATTCGGGTTCGAACCGATCTAAAACATTTTTCGCTTTCTCTTTCAACCTTTTTTTCCAGGTCCCAAACCCGATGCTTCTTTTTCAAACACCTCGGTGGACCGCGCCTATGAAATCGTGCACTCTCAGCCCACCGCTCTGTGTCATCCTCTCATAGAAGGCTAGTGGGAGTACGATCATTTTCCTTATATTATATGTTGATGACATATTACTAATAGGAAATGATATTCCTTTTCTTCAAACAGTTTAGTCTTTGTTGTCAATGAAGTTTTCCAAGACCTTGGAGTAAAAGGCTACTAGGTCTTTCACAAAGTACATACATAGATAAGGTTTTGGCTAGATTTAACCTTGAGCAGTCAAGAAAGGGTTATCTCCCAATGTCTCATGGGATTAACCTTTCTAAATCTGAGTGTCCGAGAACATAAGAGGAGAGACTGTGCATGAATGGACTACCCTATGCCTCAGCA
>CATIWQ010381115.1:0-13030 GCA_949673415.1 Euphorbia schlechtendalii
TTTATAATTTACGGACACATGGGAAAAAAATGAGTGGGTGATAGGGAAGTGTTAGGTCCCGAACAGATAATTCGGTAGCCGGGTGATATGTGTTAACTAAAATAGATTCGCAACAACAAATAAAACAAGTAAAGCAATAAAGAGACATAGAGATTTAAGTAGAAACCCTTGAAAGGGAAAAACCACTGGGCACCAATAACTCCACTAATAAATAATAGGAATACAAAATACAAGCTCTCTCAAGTATATCCAAACTCGAGGTATAAACTACTTTAGGAGACAATTGGAAACACCCCAATTTTACTCACAAGGTAAAATCACTCAACCCCCCGTTCACTAATTACTCTCTTGTGGTAATAAATTACTCTACAAGAGGAAACTCTCAAAATACTCTTTTGTAGGAATGATGCTCTACAAAAGAAATTAAAGGCTTTCTTAATTTTTGGATGATTTTTGGATTTCCAGGGACTGCCTTTTATAGGCAAATTAATGTACCCACTTTCAACTGCCAAGTTGAAAAAATGCAATATAATCCAAATGTTACACCTAACTCCTATCAACCTTTTGAATTTGAGCCTAACTCCTACCAACCCTTTGAATTTGAGTCTAATTTGAATTTGAGTCTGGACCATTCAATTCTCCCCCTCTAGACTTATGAGGGTATCAAGTCAGCTCCTAATTGGAGGTCATGCCGATCAACTTACTGCACAGCTCAAACTTCTCTCGATGAATCACTTTGGTCAGCATATCTGAAGGGTTCTCTTCGGTTGGAATTTTCTCTAGATGAAAAGCTTCATTTTTCAGTTGCTCTAGTATCCAGTGATATCGGAGATTAATGTGCTTTGTTCGAGAGTGATACATAGTATTCTTGCTTAAGCCTATTGCACTTTGACTATTGCAATATACTATGCAGTCAGGTTGCTTTTGACCCAACTCTTCAAAGAATCTCTTCAACCAAATCATCTCTTTTCCTGCTTCAGTAGCTGAGATGTACTCTGCTTTGGTAGTAGAAAGTGCAACAAATTTTTGTAATTTAGATTGCTAAGAAATTGCTCCCCCGGAAAATGTAAACACGTATCCCGAAGTTGACTTTCTATGATCGAGATCTCCCTCCATGTCAGCATCAATATAGCCTTCTAAGGTTGGTTTGGATCCTCCATAACATAAGCACTTTTTCGAGCTTCCCTTCAAATATCTCAGAATCCACTTCACTGCTTCCCAGTGTTGTCTTCCCAGATTATCTAGGAATCTATTTACAACTCCAACAAGATGTGCAATGTCTGGACTTGTGCAAACCATTGCATACATCAAACTCGCCACAGCAGAGGAACATGAAATCTTTCTCATGTCTTCCTTCTCTTCTTTAGTTGATGAACAAGATTCTTTACTCATCTTCAGATGACCGGCAAGAAGAATGCTAACTGGTTTAGCATTCAACATGTTAAAGCGTTGTAACACACGCTGAACATATTTTTCTTATGATAGCCATAACCTTTTATTTCTTCTATCACGAACAATCTTCATGCCCAAAATCTGTTGTGCCGGTCCTAAGTCCTTCATATCAAAGGACTTTGCTAACTGATCTTTCAATTGATGAATTGAAGAACATCTTGTCCCACAATCAACATGTCATCGACATATAATAACAATATGATAAAGTTGTTATCCGAGAAGCGTTTGAAGTAGACACATGGATCCGCCTGAGTCTTCTTGTAACCATGGCTACTCATGAAAGAGTCGAACTTCTTGTACCATTGTCTGGGTGCTTCTTTCAGCCCATGCAAACTCTTTTGTAATTTGCAAACCAGGTTTTCTTTCCCTTTTACTTCAAAACCTTCTAGTTGTTACATGTAGATCTCTTCTTCCAAGTCACCGTGAAGGAATGCTATTTTCACATCTAATTGTTCAAGCTCAAGATTCAAGCTTGCTACCAAGCTTAAGACCGCTTGAATAGAAGTCATCTTAACCATTAGAGAAAAAATTTCATCGAAATCAATTCCCTTTTGTTGTTGAAATCCTTTTACTACTAGATGAGATTTATACTTCACCAACTTTCCGTTGCCATCTCTTTTGAGCTTGAAAACCCATTTTTTTCAATGCTTTTCTAAATTTAGGAAGTTTGACTAACTCATAATTGTTGTTTTTCTGCAAGGAATTCATCTCATCTTGCATCGCCTCCAGCCGAGATTCTTTATTTGCATAAGTTATCACTTCTTGGAAATTCTCTGACTCCCCCTCATCGGTAAGGAGAATGTACTCAGAACTAAGATACTTTGATGTTGGTTGATGATCCCTGGTAGATCTTCTAAGCTATTGGTCAGCTTCTGCTTACTGGGTAGGTTGCTCCCCCTGCTCATCAACATCTTCTTCTTCATGACCCTCCATTAGTTCCGGCATTTCAACATCTTCACCAATTGTATTATTTGATTGTGAAGGAACAGTGCTAGGAATGACGCCATTCACAAACCTTGACTTATCATTTTTCTTGAAGCTTTCGATTATCTCGTTCTCCCGAAAGACTACATCTCGGCTTCTAATGACCTTCTTCTTCTCTGGGTCCCATAGTTTGTACCTGAACTCTTCATCTCCATATCCTATGAAGATACAAGGACTTGCTTTATCATCAAGCTTTGACCGTTGCTCCTTAGGCACATGTGCAAATGCCTTGTAGCCAAACACCTTCAGATGAGAGTATTGAACGTCTTTTCCATTCCATACTCTTTCTGGAATATCAAAGTCTAGAGCGGAAGATGGTGACCTATTGATGACATAGGAAGCTGTGCGTGTTGCTTCTCCCCAAAATGACTTAGGTAAGTTAGCCATTTTGAGCATGCATCTAACCTTTTCCACAATGGTGCGATTCATCCTCTCCGCTACATCGTTGTGTTATGGGGTACCAGGTACAGTCTTCTCATATCGGATTCCATGTTTGGAACAATAATTCTCAAACTCATGAGATGTGTATTCCCCACCATTGTCAGTTCGGAGACATTTCAACTTTTTGTTAATCTCTCTTTCCACCATGACATGAAACTTTTAGAATGACTGGAATAACTAATCCTTTATTCTTAGGAAATACATCCATAGCTTCCGAGATGTATCATCAATGAAAGTAACAAAATACTTGTTACCTTCCAAGGTCTCTATTTCAAAGGGGCCACAAACATTTGAGTGTACTAAGTCAAGAACACTTAACTTTCTTCTTGATGACTTATTGAATGATACTCTATGTTGCTTGTCGAACAGGCAATAATCACATGGGGATAGTGGCGTACCATTAGTAGAAGGTACAAACGCCTTCTTTGCTAGGATCTGCAACCCTTTCTCACTGATGTGAGCTAATCTTTTATGCCACAATTCTGGTGAAGAATCTTCTTCAGCCGTATGCAATCCATCTTTACAAATGATTGTGTTTGTTTTGTACAGTGTATAACACATGGTTCCTTTTTACAATCACCAAGGAATTCCTTGTAAGCTTCCATTTCCTACTCCCGAAGAAATTCTTGAAACCTTCACGATCCAAGACACCATAAGATATCAAGTTAAGCCTTAAATCAGGAACATGCCTAACTTCTTTGAGGATGAGTGTGCAGCCAGTGTTCATCTTAACACAAATGTCACCAATTCCGATAATTTTGGAATGGCCACTATTACCCATCTTCACCATCCCAAAATCTCCTGCTTTGTAGGTGGTGAAGAACTCCTTGTTGGGAGTGGCGTGATAAGATGCTGCAGTGTCGATCACCCATTCTGTCTCATCTTGACTTGAGACTTGGAGACATTATTCTTCATGATTGAAAGATAAAACAACAATCTCCTCGGTTGTTGCAATGGTGTTCCTATCTTCTTCTTGGTTGTTGCCATCCTTCTGTTCCCTCTTCAACTTTCGGCAGTTCCTCTTCAAATGGCCTTCTAATCCACAGTGGTAGCATTTGACTCTACCCTTGGATTTGGATCTGCCTCTAGACTTATCTCCGCCTTTGGATTTGTCTGAATGGTTGGATCCTTTAGTTCTGCTCCGACCTCTGTATTCGGTGATAAGAGCTTGACAGCTTTCGTTAGCCGTGACTTTCTTCCTAGTCTCTTCGTTGAGCAGAGTGCTCACAACGTGGTTTAAGGATAAAATTCCATCTGAGGCAGAATTGGTCACAGACACTACCAAAGTATTCCAACTCTCTGGTAAAGAGCTGAGCAACAATAAGGATTGAACCTCATCTTCTAGTGTGGTTTTCATAGAAGATAACTGATTAATGGCACTTCGAAATTTGTTTAGAAATTCGGTAATAGGAGTTTCATCCTTATACTTCATGCTGACAAGTTTATTTATCAGGAATAATTTGTTCCCAGCAGTTTTTCAATCATAAAGATCTTGCAACTTCATCCATAATTCATGGGTAGACGTTTCCTCCGAGACATGACCGAACACATTGAAATCTATCCACTGGCGAATAGTTCCAATGGCCTTTCTGTTCAACTTGATCCAATTGGGAACTTTCATGTCTTTGGGCCTAGCAGTGTCTCCTTCGATTGCTTCGTACATATCTCTGCAGCACAAAATATCCTCCATCATGGGTTTCCAAATTGACCAGTTAGACGCATTCAATTTGATCATAGATGTTGAAGAACCGTCCATTTTAATTAACACAACCACCTTTTGTGGGACCTGCTTTGATACCACTTGTTAGGTCCCGAACAGATAATTCGGTAGCCGGGTGATATGTGTTAACTAAAATAGATTCGCAACAACAAATAAAACAAGTAAAGCAATAAAGAGACACAGAGATTTAAGTGGAAACCCTTGAAAGGGAAAAACCACTGGGCACCAATAACTCCACTAATAAATAATGGGAATACAAAATACAAGCTCTCTCAAGTATACTCAAACTAGAGGTATAAACTACTTTAGGAGACTGTTAGAAACACCTCAATTTTACTCACAAGGTAAAATCACTCAACCCCCCCCCCTTCACTAATTACTCTCTTGTGGTAATAAATTACTCTACAAGAAGAAACTCTCAAAATACTCTTTTGTAGGAATGATGCTCCACAAAAGAAATTAAAGGCTTTCTTAATTTTTGGATGATTTTTGGATTTCCAGGGACTGCCTTTTATAGGCAAATTAATGTACCCACTTTCAACTACCAAGTTGAAAAAATGCAATATAATCCAAATGTTACACCTAACTCCTACCAACCCTTTGAATTTGAGCCTAACTCCTACCAACCCTTTGAATTTGAGCCTAATTTGAATTTGAGTCTGGACCCTTCAGGAATAAGTTATAAGAACGGGGACATTAGATTTGCATCTATGATGGTTAAGATGTACAAGATGGCCAACGTGGAAAATTCATCATCAGATATAATGGATAGATACACTCATACACATTCGTCCTGTTAAAACTTACTGGTTTTCTAAATGCATGTGATGACTTCTTATGATGCTTGAATGTATGCATCAGAGAATCGTAATCAAAAGTTCCCATATTTGTATTCTCTAAACTGATTGGTAAAGTTATAAATTTTATTCAATCTCAACAATTTAAACCATTGAAATTTAATGGATGGTTAAGATTAATTAAAACTTACAACTTTGACAATTCCCAAGTAAAAGTAGAACAAAGTTCGTATTCCACTAAATATATTTGCGGGGAAGAGTGTTGAGACTTAATTTGACTAAATTCTGAATAAGATATTATCTGATATCCCATTACATTTTGTGTTTTTCTTAGTTATTAATTTTCTTAACAAACATTATTTTATACGAATTGATATATTGTAATGAAAATTTTATTGTGATTTTGCTTTCAACAAATTACCATACTGTTAACTCCTATGTTGATGATGAAGAAAAACAAATTAATTTGCAGAAGTTGTATGATGTTTTTTTGGTATTAATTAACTAATATGTAGGTTTTATCATGTGGATAATTGATTTATTCAAATACTTGTTATTTGAATTGTTTGTTTAGTCTTGAGATTTTATCTCTCTTATTTATCCTTTATTGATATTGTCTATTTAATTGAATATAATTTGTGAGATATTTTTGGTTGTTAGCTAGCCGTAATTAAGGTCATATTCAAATTTAAGCAGCTGAATAAATGGGATAAGAAATCTATTTAAAAGAGTCTCCAACGAATCATTGTTTAAAACAATTTGAAGAGATTTGATCAAACGGCTACTTAATCTCCTTTTAACGGCTAGATAACTTTGTGAAGTCTATATAAAGAAAACGAAAACTGAAGGCAGGGTGGATAGATACAACAACTTACTGCTTCAGAATCTGCAAAGAAGAACACAAGTGCTACCATCAAAGTTTTCAAAGAACAAGAGTTTCAATCTTTTATATTCAATTTCATTTCTACTCTCCTGTTGCTATAATTTTATTATTGTTTTGAGAGTTGAAATTATACTAAGAGTATTATATCCTCAAACGTATATCAGTGAGAATCATATTTTATTAATATTGGGAATTGGGTTGAACTAGAATTGTAGCGGGGTTTAGCTACGGATTAGAAGAGCGGGATTACTTCTTCTAGGTTGTTCTAGGATCCTAAAGGAAATATTAATAAAATCGCATTAAATCCTAAGAGTTAATAGAACCCTAAGGTCGGAGAGGTAGGCTGTTTAAACGGGCTAAACTTTGTAACAAATCATCGTGCAACTTATTTTTCACATTCATTTTCTAATTGTTTACTGTCTCAGTTTCAAGGTCACGACATTCTGTTTCAAGATCTTGACTATATGTTTCAAGGCCTTGAAGTCCATTGCACACAGTTTTATTCCGCAAATTGTTTTGATAAGTAACGCGAAAATTTTCCAATACTCTATTCACCCCTCTAGAGTATTTCTATCTTTACCGTTCTACTTTCACATACTTTACTTTTACAATAATTAGATAATTGCTTTGGCGGTTGAATATGCCAAGTAAAGATTGTTTTGTAAAAAACAAGGTGAATCTAGAAAGCCATATATCATAATACTATAAAGATATTAACATTAAATTATGAGTCTAAAGTCTAATTATCTTTAAAATAAAGTTTTTTAAATTTAACATTTTGTATTCATTTTTTTATTAAATTTTCGATATAACAAGAAATGGGGCTTTCTGGCCCATATCTCACCAGAAACCCAAAATTCGCACTCATTTCTCCCGATTCATTGAAAACCAGAGTGAAATCGAGAGATTGAATTCAGTTGAATTGGGGGAGATTATGGCGAAACCCTTGGGAAGTACGGGAGAATTCTTCAGGAGGAGAGATGAATGGAGGAAGCATCCGATGCTAACTAATCAGCTCCGCCACTCTCTACCTGGCCTCGGAATCGGCGTCGCCGCCTTCTGTGTTTACCTTGTTGGTGAACAAGTCTACAACAAGCTTTATGCTCCTTCGTCTTCTCATCACCACTCTTCTTCCGCTTCGCACTCTCATTGATTTCTGTTTTTGGAAGGTTAGTTGGTAGTTGATTTTACAGCGGCCTTACTTTTCATCAAATTTGATGCGAATTGAATCGGTAGATCTGCTTCTTTGTTTTCGTTAATTGGTGCTCATAATTATCTAACGTGTTTAATTTTAAGAAAAATTATCCATTTTTCTTGTGACTTTTACAGACTCTTCTTTGGTATAGATAATTGAAGATGAAAATGTAGTATAGTCTGGGGAATTGGGGATTGATATTTTTGCTGGCTCAATTGTATGATAACTTTGGTTAAATTGAAGGTTGATGTTAATCTGTGTAACGGAATCATTTTGGAGTCTTATTTTGCACTTATTGTGCAACTTTGGAACTGAGTTTCGAGTTTCTGACATGTTAGCCTGAGAGAGTTAGGGTGTGTTTGGAAACCAAAATTTCGAAGGAATTCAATTGAATTTATTATATTTTACATACAAAAGCTACAAGCTTTGTATATAAATTGAAATGAATTCAATTGAATTCCTTATAATTCTAGGATTCCAAACACACCCATAATCTTTTTTACTTTGAAAACCTAGAATTTGAAAGGAATTTACAGCAAGCAGAGCTTAGAATTGTAATATGAGAGATGTGATGAGAGAATATTGATGAGAATGTCCTGCTTTGCTTTTTATTGTAATATGAGAGATTTGATGAGGAAATATTGATGAGAGTTTCCTGCTTTGCTTTTTATTGTAATATGAGGGATTTGATGAGGAAATATTGATGAGAGTTTCCTGCTTTGCTTTTAATTGTAATATGAGAGATTTGATGAGGAAATATTGATGAAAGTTTACTGCTTTGTTTTAGTAGTGAGCCATAAGGCCACCTGAGACTTGCCTTTGAGGTACATTTTTTTAGGAGTTCATTATTTCCTATCTTGTAACTTCTTCATACAAAATAATTAAATACAGTCTTTTAGTTTTCTACATATATGAAGCAAGATATCTATATATATGTTTATATCTGATTGGTTGATCAATGAAGTTACTTTAAGTTTGATTCATTCTTCTTGAGACTGTAGTATCTTCTGTATATAGCATTTATTGGGAAGAAGGGAAATTAAAAATTGACATTGCAGAACAAATTTTAGTAATTCATTTCAGAAATTGATAACAAGGAGTAAATTTCTGTTAAACAAGCAAAAGCCACTCAACTAAGTAGGCACCAGGGAGTGCTAAAAATTAGGATAGGCCAAGAGAAATAGATACATAAATAGGAGGGTAGGTAGGTAATTCTGCCGCGTTTTGATTGTGAAAAGCTTCTGTTGATAGATTTAATAGCTTAATTACATATTGTCATAACTGTGATTGTAATTTTGAAACCGTTTGCGTGATTAATTGAATTCTTTTTATGTAAAGTATAAGCATGAGCTATATAAAGTAGTTTTTCATCCTCATTTTAATGTCAAATATGAACTTTCCATTCAGTCAAACATAAAATAGTGCATCAGAGTATAATGTCATGGGATATTTCAATTTTTACTCGAATAATTGATCAGGGGCTTAAATTTGTGTTAGTTGAGTCTTTGAACGATGTTATTGTGTTAGAAAATGTCACCCCTTCATTTATTGACACATCATTTTTTAATCTCGCATTGTCTCTGTAATTTTGCTACTTTTAGCATCTCAATTATGTACATCACATAAAAATTTTTGTTAAGGTCATGCTTTATGTTGTATTAAGGTTATTTATATTGCATAAGACAAAATAAATCTCCAAATTCGAAGAATTTGCGGTATTAGTTTCGGTTAATAGCCGTTTTTGTTGTCTCCTTGGACATGTTACTCAGTAAACTGGAAGATAGTTATTAGGTTTCTTTTAGGGTATTTAAATGCTAGTCATTTATTTTTTGCAATGTTTTAGACTTTCTTTGTCTACTATGGTCTTGTTTTTTTGCAACACAATCAGTTAACTCAAGACATTGAATTTTAGAGTTGACTTTGTTTTTCTGCAGATGGCTTGGAATGTCAAAAACCTTGCAGTGCCCTGCATTTATAGTTGACTTTGTAGCCGGGTTGAATAAATTTTTCGAAGTGACTTTTGATAAGTTTCTTTTGTAGCATATCTGGCTGTGGTACTTCTGTTTCAGATATTCTGTTGATGTTTAACTTTGGCACGATAAATCTGTTTTATGTTGCTTGTTAGTCAAAAATTAATCTTGTTTATTAAATAATGGCTTAATGCATCTACACCCCCCTGAACTTGTCCAAAAAGGGTTGTTGTCACCCTGAACTTTGAGATGTGACAGATAGCTCGCTGTACTTGTCTAAAACGTGTCACTTTACCCTCTTGTGCTGACCTGATTTGCTACGTGGATGACCATCAAAATACACGCGCGTGAAGTATATTGGTGAAATAGAAAATGAATAAAAAAATCCATAACATTGTAATTCTTACAATTCAAAATCCTAAATATATATTCTTCGTGTTCTTCAAAACTTCATCTCTATTCTAAATATTTTCTTCCATTAATCAGGATATTTTACGAGGAAGTAAACTAATACGTTTTAGACAAGTACAGGGGTTATTTGTTACATTTCAAAGTTTAGGGTGATAACAATCCTTTCTGGACAAGTTCGGGGGTGTAGATACATTAAACCTTAAATAATTACAGCTAATAATTACAGCTAATCACAATTAAAAGAAATACATAAGTTTCAAACTCATACAAGTTCTCTAAATTTTTTAAAATGGAGTATAATTTCTTATCTGTGATTGATCAACTTCTAAGAAAAGGCAGTGGGTAAAGTATGTATAATAGTCACCTTATTAAGAAAATAAAACTCCTAGTAGGATCAAAACTGTAATACATGACCTGTTAGTTTATGTGACAACTTTGTTTATAAAGTCCGAGCAAACACTTTCGGTATTTTTTTCAGATGCCCAAGTTAGATCGAGGCATAGAGGAATGAAGAATGATAAAATGTAATTAATTAGTTAGTGTCTTCATATATGGAGAAAAGTGAGTACTTTAGCTTGTTTAGAAGTTGACACATGACTCTGTTAAAGATAGTCACGTGTTTCCTTCTTTCAGGATTAATACTATTGGATCTTGTTTAGGTTGAGCGGGCCTTTTATGAGATTGTTTCTAATATAACTTGATATCATATTCATTTAGAAAACAAGCCGCATAAAAATATTTTACCATCAATGAAAGGAAGAGAATGTTTTTCATTCAAAAAGAGAAAAACTTGTTTCCTAAGGCAATCTCCACTCTGATATCCCAATGTTTCAAAGTTTACATAATATTAACTCTATCGAGACGAAGCCGGACTTGTGCTTTGTTTGTATTAAATAGGATCAAAATTGTTTAACTATTCTTATTAAGAAGGTAATCGTGCAACGAAATTATGTAGGAACTACATCGTTAAGTCATCATAGGTATGATGTATTGTATAATTCTAGTTGACACTTTTTAGGTGAATTTTATGTCAAGATTTTTATATCCATTACCATTTCATTTTCTTTTTCGAAGTTCTATATAACAAAAAAATGCTTTTTTACAAAGTAACCATTAGTTTATCTTTAATCACATGAATGGCAAGAAGTTTGACAAAGTTAAAATTTTGACTAGTAGGAATTATTGATGGGCAAAGGGTAAAATTGTCTCGCCAAGTTCTTAATGCAAGTCAAAAGCTCCAAAACCTCAATCAGAATGGAGTTCAGAAATGCGTGCCGTAACAATCCCCCTCCTTCAACACCATTAAAAAACATAGTAACCACCTGACAAAAAATCTCATTGTTTCCATAAAATATTTTCAGAAAAAAATTTAGAGGACAAAAGGTTTAAGTGGGCCTGGACTTGGGCCTGTAAGCAAAGCCTTGGGCCAAAATGGCCCAACTTCACCTTCCTCCTCCTCAGTTCCAAAACCCTCAAAAACCCTAACCTTATAAATTCGCATTTCCACCGCAGAACCTTCTACTCCGTTCGCCTCCTCTATCTCCCCCCTTAAACCCTAATTGATAATTTCACTGAAAGCCGCCATGTCAGAGGTGGAGCTTTCCCGGTCGGAGAAGAAGAAGCACAAGAAGAAGAGCTCAACTCCAGCCACCGACGATGCCGAAAACCAGCCCAAAGACACCGCCGCCGGAGACTTCATGATCAAGCCTCAGAGCTTCACTCCGACAATCGACACTTCCCAATGGCCTATCCTATTGAAAAACTACGACCGCCTTAACGTCCGTACCGGCCACTACACTCCTCTCCCTTCCGGTTACTCCCCTCTCAAGCGCCCTCTCGCCGAGTACATCCGGTACGGAGTCATGAATCTCGATAAGCCTGCGAATCCGTCTTCTCATGAGGTCGTCGCCTGGATCAAACGGATTCTCAGGGTTGAGAAAACTGGACACAGCGGCACATTGGACCCGAAAGTCACAGGTAATTTGATTGTTTGCATTGATAGAGCTACTCGTCTTGTTAAATCTCAACAAGGTGCTGGTAAAGAGTATGTTTGTGTTGCTAGATTACATGATAAAGTTTCTGATGTTGCTAAAGTAGCTAGAGCTCTTGAAACTCTTACTGGTGCGGTTTTCCAAAGGCCGCCATTGATTTCCGCTGTTAAAAGGCAGCTCAGGATTAGAACTATTTATGAAAGCAAGCTATTAGAGTTTGATCCCGATAGGCATTTGGTTGTTTTCTGGATTTCTTGTGAGGCTGGAACCTATGTTAGGACTATGTGTGTTCATCTAGGCTTAATTCTTGGTGTTGGAGGCCATATGCAAGAATTAAGAAGAGTTAGGTCAGGAATTTCAGGGGAGAAAGATAATATGGTCACTATGCATGATGTTATGGATGCTCAATGGGTTTACGACAATCACAAAGACGAAAGCTATTTGAGGCGAGTTATTATGCCTCTAGAAGTGCTCTTAACTAGCTATAAGCGACTCGTAGTTAAGGATTCGGCTGTCAACGCTATATGTTATGGCGCTAAGCTCATGATTCCAGGTCTTTTAAGGTTCGAGAACGATATTGAGGTCGGGGAAGAAGTCGTTCTCATGACTACCAAAGGCGAGGCTATTGCTCTAGGCATCGCCGAGATGACAACCGCGGTTATGGCGACTTGCGATCACGGCGTGGTGGCGAAGATCAAACGGGTCGTCATGGATCGAGATACTTACCCGAGAAAATGGGGGTTGGGCCCCAGGGCCTCGATGAAGAAGAAACTGATTGCCGAGGGGAAGTTGGATAAGCATGGCAAGCCAACTGACAAAACCCCACTGGAATGGTCGAGAAATTTGGTGGCTTTGCCTACCGGGGGAGATTCCATGGTGGCTGGCCTTGCTGCGGAAACCGAGATTGTTGTAGCTGAGAAGGAGATTGCCGTAGTTAAGGAAGGCAACGAGGAGAAAAAGGAAAAGAAGAAGAAGAAAAGACATTTAGAAGAAAACCCTGAAAGCCCTGCTGTTGAAGTTTCTGTTAAGAAAACTAAAGTTGAGGAAAAAGAGATAGTTGAGAAAAGTGAAGAGAAGAAGAAAAAGAAGAAGAGCAAAGGAGATGGCGAAGCAGTAGAAGAGACTGATACAGAGAAGTCGGAGAAGAAAAAGAAGAAGAAGAAAGATAAAGAGGGAGAAGAGGTAG
>CATIWQ010381127.1:0-15961 GCA_949673415.1 Euphorbia schlechtendalii
TTTCTTTTCTTCCATGATCGGAGAAGCCTTTATAGTGGGTAGACTCTCAACCACCATTTAGGTACCCTCCCTAAATGGTCACTCAGATTCGATTTAAGAACTTGCGAATTAAGGATTTCAACTTATAAAAATTGTTGAATCCTTTTACAATGTTAAATCTAAGATGGTTTCTCTCTATTACAAAATGGTTGACAGATGAGCGTTTGAACATCTGCTTCAGTATTCTATTTATACATGGAAGAGTTAGAAGTAGCCGTTGCAAACTTCTCACTCAGACATGATCTTCAATTTCTTTTCTCATCACTGCTTTTGGATTTTTGCATTTGAAACAAATTGCAGAACATTTAGAGACAAAGAATTTGATCATTGAAGCGTGAGATTAATCTCTTAATCTTGATGCATCAATAACTCGCTTCCTTCAAGCAATTCCATTTTGATAAAGAGGCGTACTAGTTGTAACATGGAGACTTGTGATTTTCTAATTACTGACATAGCAAAGGAACGCAAAGATAATGGAAAATTGTGCATGTTAGAAGATGCCTTTTATCTTGGACTTTAGCGAGGAATCTCAAACATTCCTTATAGACACCTTTTAGTTATGAGGACCACTTGAATTCCTCTTTCAATTTTAGCACCTTTTTACCTAAAAAAGCACTAATAGAATATTCTATCTCTCACAGACAGAGTTAAATGTATGTGTGTCATATAAATTTCTTAAGTGTCGAAATAGCTTAGCTTTTATGAAATTAAAACTATGCAGCTTTGCTGAGTCTATATCATATAAACTATGTAATCTCAGCCTTACTCACCTTTTCATGCTTTAATTTATAACGTAATTAAAACTCAATAAATTAAGTTTTTTTTCCTTAAACAAACTCAACTAAACATGTTTAATTAAGAGTCTACTTAGTACTTAATTAATTTCACTATCCTAGACATTTTGTTATTTCCAAAATGTTATAAGTATTATGAAGTACCATTAACTTGGGTTCAAAACTTAGCAAGCTCATATACAACTCTTAAGCAATTCTGTCTAAGGAGCATAAGAATAACATGGCTAAAGCTAAGTTTGAGAGACCTTACACTATCAAGATGGCCTTAAAATTTATGATATGGAAGGTTGGAGATCCCTCCCCTTTATAGATAGGAAACCCGGCCATACTTAAACTTAGCTTGGAAAACCTAGGGGGAGGCAAGCCATTCGCTGAACTTTCTTCATCTTCTAAAGCTCCCATCACATAATTAAGGGGCAAACTGGTCCTTACAATCATCACCTATTGCACTTCCTCTTCTCTCACCCTTTTTAACCAACAGAACAAATACTCAAGGGGCATTCCCGAATTAACAATCCCTACCTTATTATCGAATTAGGGTAGGGGGTTAGACATGGTACTCAACTTTAGTACCAGGGAATGAATCTTTATTTCCACCACCAACTTCTAAATGCTCCACAGAAGAGCCTCACATTTATTGGTGTGGTGCCCTTGGGCCACATGATATGTGTAGAAAGTACTCCACTTGCTTGACTTTATAGGTGAAAATGGCTTAAGGTTATCAAGAAACTTCAACTCTCAAAGCATAGAAAATAACTAAGTCAAGTTCAAGACATAGGGAGAGATGCCATGGTGGATGTCCACGGTAGGCTGGACAAGAGAAACCTTGACAGGCTGCATGACTTGGAATGCATTCTGTGGGCTAAATTGCTTGGGTTTCGCAGGGGCGGATACACCATTTGACTTTTATACCAAGCCTTTTGCTGACTTACTTTGGCCTTATGCTCTAGCCCATGAATTCTTTCTGGTTTTTCATCTTTTACATGGAATTCATCGTAAATAAAGAATTAATACATGCACATTTGCATTTTGAAAAATGGTAACGAGTCATCGAGTGGCTTCACTATCATCTAGGAAAGATTGAGCCTATCCTTAAGCTAGACTTGTATGGCCATCCACCTACTATAGTAGGTTTTGAAAGTTTCCCCAAGCTTTTGCTTTACTACATTAAGATTTGGATTCTCATCTTCATTTGGCTACTAAAGCCACATTGCTCAATGAACACCTCATATAGGTGTGTGCGGATGACGTTCTACCAATGCGATAGTCGCGAGGTGCCGGCCTCGTGAGATGGGGTGTGGGGTTTTCGAAAATGAAAATGCTCCGAGAGAGAGCGTTGGAAAAGAAGTTTCACTTGAAAGACTTGAGATCAGGAACCCTAGTTTGTGTTACAGAGTCACCACTCGGATCAGCTCTTCCGGGAAAATTCGGTACAGCTTAGATCCGTTTGCCTAATCCATACCACAAAATAGAGATTCGGGTCCGGGATGAGTTATCTATTTCATCGTCATTTGAGTTAAATTACACTGTGAGAGACCACGTTTATAATATTCGAACTGAACTAGATATTTTTGTTTTTTTAGTTTATAGCACATGCATAAAGCGATAAATAAATGGCGGAAAGTAAACATGTAGGAAATTAAAATGTGCCTAGTCTATGGCGATTAATTACATAATTGGTTTAGGGGTTTTACAAATCGCCTAAATACATCGAAAATCTAAGGGAATGAATATATCAATATCCTATTATACAACCGATCTAACAAATGCATAATTTTTATTAAAATAAATACGATACCCATAGGGAAATAAAATCCTAGGCATACATCTAATTTAACTTGCCTGCATCCACAAAGATTAGTACAAAATATTTTCACAAATGTGTGCCAATGCGCCAAATACGTTCAATTTTAATATTTGAAAGACCCGTGTGGTCTAATTAAATAAAAAGTGCCGACAAAGGCTCGTATTTTTTTAATTGTAAAAATGATTTATTATTATACAAATATGTTGCTTATTTTATTAATGAAAATGCCACATGTAAATTTTGTCGGGTCGAATATTTGAGAACGAGATTCTCTTCGTGGGGGTTTCTTAAATTAAATTTAATTATTTGCAAATAAATGAGAGTGATAATAATTCTAGGCACATGAACATAATCATTATCTTTTGTATATATTCTGAGGAAATTTAAATACGGTAATAATTTTACCCCGATTGAGAGGAAACTGGTATTCTAATGTTATCTCGGAATACATCCAAAAGATTAATATAAAATTATTATATTAATCTTGATATGTTCATATAAATAAATTATTTTTGCTAATTAATCCACAATTAATAAATAATATACAAACATGCATTTTTTATTAAAAAAAAGATGACATCGGTACTGGTATTGTAACATTGGTACCGGTGTTGAAAATTTTAGGTAACATCGGTACCGGTGTCGATAACATCGATACCGATGTTACCTTTCCAGACTTGTAGAAAATGGCAGAAACAGCATAACAAAAATCCGAAACTTCAAATGGTCATAACTTTCTCTATACTTAACCAATTTAAATTATCTTTATCATTCCGGAAAGCTTAGGATGTGTAGATTATGTTTATGGAAACAAAATATTAAAACAGATTTGGAATCCTATTGTAGTTCCCGAAAAATAGATTAGTGTGCAAAAATGGAAATAACCGAAAAGCAAATGAAACTTCAAAAATAAAAGCGTATAAACATAAGTAAAAACTCTAGGAACTCAGAGGCTTACCCCGTAGTCGAGAATCCACTTTTCCGAGATCCGTGAAGCTCCTCCGAGAAGTCTTCCTTATTTCCTTTTGGTTGATTATCAAGGTAGTTTGGTTCGAGAAAACCGAGTAATGGAGCAAGTGTTGCGCCACAAACTTTTAATGAAATGATTTTCTTGCAATTATAGATTGTATTTATGATTTATTTATCCAATTTTACTGATTCAAAACTTAACAAAAGTGCTTGAAAGTAGCTTAGTTACAAGTATGAACAACTAGATTTTGTTAAATAAAACCTTTCTTCTCTTACTGGAAATACACTGATATTTTTCTATCATTTGTATTCTCCCCCCTTTTTCAAATGCAGAATATGAGCCTCCCTTTATAGTGAGCTCCCCTCAATCCAAGTCAAAAAAGGCTACATGTAGGTTTTTAGCATTTTCTCCAATTTTTATCCTCTAATGCCCCACCCATAATTATGGGGGGACATTTCCAGCCACCTTAATAGTGGAAAGTGATTGCAAATCAATTATTGAAAATTTGTTCAATAATTTTCTGGATTCTACAATCATTCTACTAATACTGTCATTGCGACATCGGTACCGATGACCTTTACATCGGTACCGATGTCACTGAAATTGGTACCGATGTCACTTTTGGGTGACATCGGTACCAATTTCACAAATATCGGTACCGATGTCACCTAATCGGTACCAATGTTAAACATCAATACCGATGTTATGGCACTGGTACCGATATTAGTTACATCGATACTCTTGATTTTTGGTCTGACTTTGGTTCAAATCGGACTTGGTTACTGACGGGGTGGCAATATCGGTGCTAATGAGGTAATGCCGATACCGGTCTAAAATAAAAAAAGCATCTAAAGTTTGTAAAGAAATGAGGAATGCATCTCCGAAGGACCTTCAAGACCCTGTCAAAGTGGAAGACTAGCAAAGGAAAATAAATTATAGCTTCATCATTGAACTCGCGAGTGAGAATTAAAATCTCGTGCTCACAATAGGCGAGACCAATCATTTGCTATATTGTCAGGGAAGTTATTGAACCATTCATCAAGTGGGACACCCAATGTCATAATTAACATCTGCGTAAGAATTTTTTCATTCAACTTTCTAGCTCCCATTACCGTCCAGTAATTTTTGATATGTGAGCAAGGGACGCCCACTCCCTTATAGTGTACCACTTCTAGCATCACAAACTTGTTCAGGACCCAATCTTCATCCTAGAGAGAGCTTCCTAATTGAGGATAAGCCTGAAGAGGACTCGCTTGAGACGCTAAGAATTGTTATCATAAATTTGATAACTCGAAGGAGAGTCCATGAGTCGTTCCCTCGACCCCTTAGGAATACACATCTGAATAATGAGTCTCAGTTGTGGCATGCCAAAAAGTAGAGTCATGCCCCTTTGCAAGACTAAGAATTGCCACACATTTTATGGCTTTTGGAATTCTGAGACTGATTCTCAAAAACTACTGGCTCAGTGTAGGAATTTTGAAAGTGAGGCATGCCCCTTGAATGGGCAAAGAATGGGCTGAGTCGTGAGCCCTTGTAAAGATATCACATTGATTACAAGAAAGAGGGGTTGAGACCCTGAGCCGAAATAAGAAAGAAAATACTTCATGAAAGGACTCACTTTCATAGGTTGAATAGTAGTTCCACAAACCCCTTGCATAAAAGAATTGGGCACGCCTTTCCCATGCACACTATACAAGAAGACATTAGAAAAATTCTCAATCGGACTACTTGGGTAGCCTGAACCCTAACAACGAAGAAGATTACCAAATTCCCTTAACCTAGTAGCTAGATGATATGATTTCCTAGGTTTAAGAGAGAACCCTGATTGGCTTAAAGAGAAGGAAGATGTCCTTTATTAGTAATGGGATGGACCCCATTAGTGGGAGGGAGCTCTAATTTGAAAATCCTCTAAGAATTTCTCTCCTCGGATAAGTGTCCTCATAGATGCTTGGAGGGAGGTATGGAATTGTTGATTCATAAGCATTCTATAGTCAATACTCAATTGAGTCTCTCAAATTTTCAAACTGAGGAACTCCTCCTTGATTAGGATCAGCTAAATTCTACTGCTGTTCACCCTCGATAGGATTAACCATGGAATCTAACTTAAAGATTTTGACTAAATGACTAAAGGTTACATTTGATCCCTCACTTGTAACAAAGCATGTAAAATCCTCTTGAATGGTTGAGATGACACTTGGTGACAATTAAACAAGACACTCTTTCAAACGCACCGAAAGTTGAATGTCAAACAAGAGGAATCAAGATATGCATGTGTTAATGTTTTAGGGGTTTATGATACTTAAAGATTTATCAAACACTCATGAAGTGACTATAATGACTCTTCCTAAATTTTGGAAGTCGAGAGATCAATGTGATCTCTTAAAAAATAGAGTTTGGATGGAATAAATGGAATGATCTTGTTTACCATGAAACAAGGGGTTAAAGAGAGTGGTAAGCCTTATCCTAGTTATCCTTGTGTCATGACTAAATAAGGTCATTATTTTCATGTAAGATAATGTGTTATACCCTTATGATGTAATTGAATAAATGAATAGATTAATGTTGATGTTTATTTGATGTCACTAATGTGGTGAAATGAATTAGTTGAGTACATGACTAAAATTGGGCAAAGCTTCATATGCCTATTGGGCATCACAAAATGTTGGGATATGATATGTTAATGTGTACCCTAAGGTGGCGCGACCTCAAGAATTTTTGTGACTAATGAATGTCGTTGTGGTTTATTTGTGATATCATGATACTTCATGAGTGCTCTAAAACATTAAATTAATGAAAGAATGAATGTGTGTTTAAATTAGTGTCTACAAAAAAGAATGTGGTTAGTGTGATTTACATGGTTTGAAATGGTGTTTTATATGAATATGTAAATGGATGGAAAAGTGATTAAACATATAGACCGTAGCATGCAAAAGTAATTCTTCTAACCATACGCCTCACGCGGAATAAAGGGTTCAGCTTCTAAATCTAGGTTTGGACATCTTGAAACCATGAGGATGTCATGGAGCAAATCTTCATTAATCACATAGACACGTTTTTGTAGACCATATAGGAAGTTACTATGGTGATTCTATATGAGTTCACTCACAAGTGTTGCTGATGTAGAAGGCTCTTGTTACACTATGATACACTCCAAGCCACTCCCCAAATACGTGTGAATGAGGGAGTTACATGCGATATGGCAAGAAGTGATCCACACACCAAGCATCCTTGATCCTCATGGGGCCACAAGTGATACTTTTGTGGTTTGACTTTAAGAATATGGAACCCTAACCTTAAGACTAATCCATCCAATGCATATGCTTTTTTAAAATGCTTTAAAGGTGGACAAATTCATTTAATGACTTTTTTTAATTCTCTTTAAAGTCCTTTAAACTTTTATGTTAAAAAACTAGAACAATCCCCCAACGGAGTCCCCACTTTGAGTGGATGATGTTTCAGACCCACATAGTCATCGCAAGGCGTCAACCTTGTGAAATGGAGTAAATGGATTTTTGCAAGAGAAAGAAAGGAAATAAAGTTTTCAAAAGATTGGAGGCCTAAACCTCTAGCCTACATTACGCAGTCGACACTTGGATCAGCTCTTCTAGGAAATTTGGTACTACCTAGATCCATTCACGATCATGACTTATGACGGTTATTGGTTATCTCTTCTCAACTACCGATCGCCAGATAAAAACGATCAACCACCATCAACTACCAGACTAAAAGACACCTTTTGGAAGGTAACCAATCACAACAAGGTGCCTTTCCATTATGGATAGGGATAAAACTTTGAATCCAATCATAATGAAGTGATGCAACCCCTCGCCAATGGAAATGACTCTTCGTTTGGATAGACGCAACCCTTCACACTTTATAAATAGGGTTCAACATCAACCATTTTCGTGGGGTGTATGGCATGACATGCATGGTAGATGTGTATGTATAGATAAAGTGTGAAAATTGTATATATTTCTCTATGTTCAAAGTGTTAGTGAGAAAAACGTACAAGTGATTCTATTCTTATTTCGATCACTAGATTTCTCCACAAATTCGAATGATTGTTGTATGAGTGTAATTACAGAGCACTTATCAATAAAAGTTTTCATTCTTCAACATTCATTTATTTGATATTCACAAAGAATAGCATCCTAGCGGAGGTTCTATACGATTCGAGACCATATTCAAAGTAGATGCAGGAATTGCGGGAATTGACGACTCCCATTAGAAGAGTGGATACAATTTGATTAACCTTAGCTTTCACTTGTATACCATACAACTTTACTTTATTTTCTACTTATACTTTCTATTTTCAAGTTTATGATATGCCTATGTATCATAACGAGTATTTCATCTTGCATTATTTATACTAATAAAGTTATATGTTTTTGAGTTGACTTTAAGATTGATTTCGGGGTTAAATAGATTGTGTATAATCACTGGATCTGTGATTATAACGTTGTTTAGTGAGCCAACATTTTTGGAGTGGTAACATGCTAAATATGGCTATGTGAGAGCGACCCGTAATAAGCATAGTATTATTATTATCCAGGTTTTTATAAGTGTCATAATTCGTTTACCCTAGATTTAAAAAAGTCATTTCATGTGTTTCTCTGCGGTGAATTATTGAATATTTGGGCTTCTAGAACTGTGTTCTCTACTATACTTGCTCTTAGGGATTATCTATATAGTTTACATCTCCTCTAATCTATTCATGCATCTATCTATTATTCAGTCTATCATTTAAACCCTCCAATACAAAACCTTGAATTTATTTTATTTCTTTTGTTCCGTAACTCTAATTGATCCTTAGAACCGAATTTCTTCCCTATGGGATCGATATCTTTTGAAACTACATCATAACTGTATACTTGCAGTGGTCATCATTTTTCTATTTGATAAGAAGTATTAACATCACCTATTCATATTTAGAACTTTTATCTTATCAGTAAAGAAGTGGGGGACAAGGTTTTTGGCACCATTACCGAACATAAGCCTATCAGAATGAGTATAGTCAAAAACTTGCGAACACCTATTCCTCGCCAAACTTATGAAAGTAGGGGGCCTGATTACCAATAACTTAGTTTATAGTACTCAGCTACATTGACGCATTATCAATGTTTCCTTTCAATCTAGTTAGCATATCATTGGCAAAAATATTAGATGTAGTAATAAAACAGACAACGGAATTAAGTTGCGTCGTACAATCAGTCAACTAGGTAAGGATCGTAGCCATTTTATCAACTGAACTTTTAGCATTCTCCTTGGCCATATGATTTCTTATAAATAGCAAGCTTCCTTGAATCTTCTCAAATTATTTAAAGTAAATAGAATCAGAAGGGATGCTTGTGTGCTCTTCAAATTTAGGTAAAGTTTCCTTCTTCTTCTTGGTTGAAGCCATCAATTCCTTAAATACTAGCACTTCGCTAACTATTGCATCCAACTCAGCATTGTATTTGAGATATGGGTATTTAGCCTTGATATCTCCCTAATCCTAGCTAAGATAGATAAATCATCAAAATCCTCTTAGACCTTATTTCAAAATATTCCACAACACCATTCACAACTGTTGGGATTTCTTCCTAAGCATAGTTCTCAATATGAAGAACAACCATAATCAAATGAATTGATGGCGTAGGAGGTTAGTTTGAATAAACAGTTGGTTTAGAGTAGTTAGTGTATAGTAAAGTGGAAGGTTTTATATTTTGGATGGGTGAGGAAGGCGGAGAACTTATTGATGAAGTGTTTGATGGTAGTGAAGACTTTTGAGGTGATTGAATGGGAGATTTTGAAGTTTGGGGTTGTGAAGAAGGGTTGGTTTTTTATTGTGAGAGAGTTTGATTAGGAATGGATGAAGTACATGAAGGGAGTGGTGCTGTGTTTACTTGTGGGTTAGTTGTTTGATTCAAAGATTTATCAACATCATGTAACACAGCTTACGATGTGACTCATTCTGTTTGCTCTTTAGAATTAGCATTTATATATAAACTAGTGGATTTCTCCTCAAACTTTTATTGGCTAATTTCCTCTATCTCTTCTTCACTCTCCTCAAGCCTCAAATTCCTCTTGGTTCTATTAGGGGGCACTCCTTTCTCTTTAAGTCTCTTTCAATTACTTCTCATCTTCTTCCAGACTCCATGAAGTTTCCTAAACTTGAGAAAACTTTCTCTTCCTCTTTCTATGCTCCTCCTCCATTGAAGGTACAAACATCCTCTTGACCTGTTCAATAAACTCAAGTCTTATAGAGGCAGATCACTTGCATCAATCCCCTCATCAGCTTGCTTGGCCATTTCAGCCTTCTTAGCCTCCTTTGCAAATTCTTCCATATTCTTTAACTTATGCTTCTTCGGCACCATCATACTGGGGACCCTCGCTTGCTTCTTTTCCATTAGGCTTACCTTCTTTTCCCTTTTGGGCTTTTTAGCTATGGCACTTACTACAATTTTGGCTCTCTTTAGATGTTCCTCAATGGGAATGTCATCTTCTAAACCTTTATCAGCTTCATCCTCATAAATATTATCAAATTCTGAGACCACATCCTCCTTCTCCACATCTAGTGGCATAATGGTGGCTTAACCTTGGCCTTCTTCATCTTTAGGTTTTGGATCTTAGTAAATCTAGAATGCAGTGCTGATTGGGTGAGAATCGTGAAATCAAAAATAAAAAAATCTTCTTTAAAGGCACTATGGTGTTGCCTCTAGCTCACTCATACCATTTCAAGTTGAAGTTGAAATTATTTAATATAGAATTAGTCAAATACCTATAATTGAACATTGTTGTTACCTTAGTCATGTGGTTGAGAATCAACACATCCAAATTAAGTTGTTTCCCCATGACCTTATGGTAGATAACACAACGCTCGAACTTAGTGAAGCTTGATATCGAGCCTATTTTGAGCAGTAAATACTTAACCAAAAGCTCATGATAAGCTTCAGCTACCCAGCTCATTCTAGTAGCCTTAATCTCTCTTGAGCCATAATCCTTGTGAAGCTCCCAATCTTTTGGAATATGCACCTGCTCGTTTTCTCTTGACTTCCTCATCTTAGTGCCCTTTGGATACATCCTCAACAAGATAGTAATGAGCTTTGCTAAAATGAGATATATTTCATGTCCATCCTCGTTTTCTATATTTCATGTACCCTTTTATGGTGTACATGCATATACGGAAGCTCTTCATGATGTCTTTGATAGAAGGACCTTCTAAGTAGAAAAAATTACTTAGATTCTTCTCTTTAATGACTCTCTTTAAGAATTCATTATTCACTAAGCTCTTCATGTCTACTTCATAGACAGGGTAATAATGCCTTTCTTCAATACCCCATTTTGTGAGGGTAAACACAATTCATTGAGGAAAGATTACATTCTCCTTCTGCCCTTAGCTGTTGAGAATTATGTTCCTTTGAGATTTTTGCAGTAACTCAAACAGGAACTCATTGAAAGAGATCTTTACCAATAAATTCCATTAGGATGGATTTGAGAAAAGAAATTTAGAGAATGAAATTAAGGATTTGAACAGAGAGAAATGATTGCAATTCATTGCAAGTGTGAATTTATGCTCCGGTCTAATACCTCCTTATATAGTCCTTCTCAACTACAAGGTGTACGTGTCCCTTTCATAAGAACATATTTATGTGAACCGTGAAATTTAACTTATTTATTGACCAACATAGTAAAACATCGTAGATTAGTTAAAATGGGAAAAATTCAAAAACTCTTTAAAATGAAGTATTTTAAAATACCGCGAGAACTTAAACTAAACGAATCACTAAGTTGAGTGAATACGTGTTACCTCATTTAGTCAACACAACTTTGATAACTACTTTGACACTAAGCAAAATTTTAGATATTTTTCTTCAAATTAGATTCGCCATGCCTAAAAGCTCCCTACGATTGTTGAACTACTCCTTTGCTAAAGGCTTTGTGAATATGTCAGCTCGATGTTCCTTTGATGGAACATACTCCAATGGGACATCTCCTCTTAACACATGATCCCTAATGAAGTGATGTCTTATATTGACATGCTTAATCCTACCATGATATACTAGAATTTTTAATAGGTCTAGAGTACTCTTATTATCGCACATAACTTTGAGGCATTTAGACTTTATACAATAATCTTTCATTTGTTGCTTTACCGATTGTTGTTATGCTACACAACTTCATGCTTCTATATATTTGTTTTCTACAATCCTAAGTGAGATGGAAGTTTGCTTGTTATTGTACCATGAAATAAGAAATTCTCTAAGAAAATGACATCCTCATGTGGTGCTTTTATTTTCATGCATGTCTCTTTCAAAGTGAACATTAGTGTATCCTCTTGGAGTGAAATTCAAGCTAATTGGATACCCTAAACATGCATAAATAGATCATTGCAAGTAATCAGAGAAATCTTTGAGTAGTTGGTAAGTGTGATTCTCTAGGATCACCTTAGGATCGACCCCAATATCATACAGAGTGTTGAATATTAGGCCTACTAGCTATTAAATAAAGAAGAGAACCAACAATACCTATATAGAACTTATTTTCTACAGTCTTACCAACTTCATCATTTCTCAATATAGTATCAGTGACCATGGGAATTGACATTGGCTTCACTTGATACATGTCAAACTTCTTTAGAGCTTTCTTGGAATACTTTGATTGACTGATGAAGAATCCATCATGACTCTATTTTATTTGCAAACTAAGAAAGAAATTCAGTTCTCTCATCATTGACATTTCAAACTCGCTCTTCATTTGCTTGTTGAATACGTTGCAAAGTCCTTCATCAATTGCTCTAAATACAATATCAATCTACAAATTTTTAGACTAATAAGACATCTTCTTTCTCATGCTTAATAAATAGAGTCGAATTTGTTTTCCCTCTAACAAAACCTTAACTAGAGTAGAAATTTTGTCAGCTTCTCATACCTAACACGAGGTGCTTGATTTAATCCACACAATGCTTTCTTCAACTTGTACACTTGCTTTGCATTCTCAGCATCTTAAAATCTAGGATGTTAATCACATAAAATTCTTCTTAAATGTAACCATTCATGATAGCACTTTGTTCATCCATTTGAAATAACTTGAAGTTCATATGAGATGCTAAAGCATAAAAATCTTGATAGCCTAAAGTTTGCTACTAGTGCATAGGTATCATCATAAAATATTCCTTCTTGCTAGTTGTAACCTTACACAACAAGTTTGGCTTTAATACTAATAAAGTTACCATCTTCATCAAGCTTGTTCTTGAAGACCCACTTAGTTCTAATAATTGAATTTCCTCTAAGATTGGGTACTAGATCCCAAACATCATTACACTTGAATTGATCTAGTTCTTCTTGAAATACGATCATCCTTGAATCATCAAATTCGAAATCTTCAACTACCTTGGGTTCAAAATCAATGATAAAAATGCTAAAGGACTCATCATTTTGTTAATCTAACATTGCATCATAATAGGATTATGAACATCATCAACAATTTGATCAATTAAGTGATTGATATGAGTCTTAATCTCTCTTGTAAGATTTGGATATGAATTTGGAATCTCCATATTGGGTTATTACTGCTAAGTTTGATCTCCTTCAATAGAGTTAATTAAAAGATGTTCTCAACTTTACTTAGTATTTGGCTCTTATTTTGTGTTGGGTAGCATAGATAGTGGCATGCTGAGTTTAATTTTCTCCTTGATTTACTTCTTCATTAGCATCAAAGGCTTGTTTTTATGCATTGTTAGTTTCATCAAAATGCATTGACTCTTATAACAAACTAGTTCTTTTGACATGTATTCTATATGCCCTACTGTTTTTTTAGTAACCCAAAAGGATACCTTCATCCACCATAGGATCAAACTTTCCTAGCTACTCCTTGGTATTAAAAATAAAACACCTCTAGCCAAATGATATGAGATAACAAATTTTCAGCTTGCGCCCTCGCCAAAGCTCATAAGGAGTTTTCTCCATAATTGGGTAATTTAAACCCGAAAAAGAATATAATAGGTTGTGTTAACAACTTCTCCCCAAAACTACTTTGGAAGATTGTTGTCACTCAACATAGACCTTGCCATCTCAACTATGGTTCTGTTCTTCTTTCTACAACCCATTTTGTTGAGGCATATATGGAGTAAAAAAATTATGGTCAATACCATGCACTATACAATTATCTTTGAAATGAAAATTCTCAAATTCAGATCCATGATCACTTTATATTCTACATATTATAATTCCCAATTAATTCAGGATTCGATTAGTTAGTTTTGATAAAGACTCAAAAGTTTCATCTTTGCTACTATGTAAGAAGTGAATCTCGTGAATTCATAAACTACAACTAATACTCAAGTGTAGGAGCTCCAACAATCTATTATTTACAATGTTGTTAATTGATCTAAGTTGACATGCTGAGCAGAGTCTATCTTTTTCAAAGCTGATGCTAGGTAGACCCACAACTAATTTCTTTTTGCCAGTTTTGATATAATGTTCATATTAATATGACCCAACCTTTTATTTTCAAATTCATCAACTTTCCTCCTTAGATAAAAGACAAACATTAGTGAAGCCAGAGACAAGTTAATCATATAAACATTATTTACTCCAAGAGCATTTATAATAGTTAAGTCAGACTTACAGCCAATTACTAAGCTTCTTGTTGAGTCAAATGTAAAATTTGTGTCTTTGTCACAAAGCACGATTCATTCCTTTGACAAGAGAAACCTCTTCGATTGAAAGACTAACACCCATAATACCACTTCAAACAATCTTACCTTTTTCATTATCTTCAAAGTTAACACTTCCATTTCTAATGTGATGAACTGGTTACCATTACCTATCATACTCCTCAAGCAACCGCTATCCAAATACCAAATTCTAGTGTCATTAGCAGATCTTAGGCTCACTTGTAAAATAATTAAGTTTTCTTAGGTACCCATGCCCTTGGGTTGGGTCCTCCTTTATTATTAGTGCTTATCTTACTCCAGTCATACTCATCATAATAACAACTTTTATGTCTGCATAACATAGTGTTATGTCCATCTTTCCAACAAAAATCACAAACTCTCTTTAGTTTAGGCTTCCTTCCTTTCCTCTTTGGAAAAGCTTTCATTTCCTTTTTAAAGTTGCAAGTTTGGTTATTCAAAGTGGAGTTGTTGGCTTCAGGAGGTAATCAAAAAATTTTCAAAGATATTAATTCATTAGTTAACTCATCTAATTGCTTAGTCAGCTTACTATTATAATCCTCATGATACTTATTTTTTTCTTGAAGAAAGAGGATATCAAGAGATAAGGAAGAAACTGTATCTTCCATATCTTCACATCTCCTCACTATCTCTTTAATGTTCTTCCTTGACTTATTTGTTAATTTCAAAGCAAAAGCACATGGGGAAATTCATCCATTGTCACAGGATTTTAGAATTTACATCAAATTGAGTGTTCATTTGTTCTTTTCAACATTCATATAAGCAGCAAAATTGTTATCTTTAACATTTGATACTAAGCTTTTTCCTTGAACCTATTCAATTGCCATTAAGTAGAAGTTGGAAAAATTTTGTACTTCTTCATCGATGATGAAGATTCATTAGAGTCGCTCTATGTAGCCATTAAAGCTTCATTCTTCTATCCAAACTTCTTGAATTTGTCATTCTTAGATTTTGGATAACTTGATTGAATCTGGCCTTTTTCTCCACAACCAAAACTTTTTCTAACTTTGATGTTGTGAACGGGCGATACAGAGCGGTGAGCCGAGAGCGCACGGGTTCATAGGCGCGGTCCACCGGGGTGTTTGAAAAAGAGAAAAAGCATCGGGTCTCGGACCCGATAGAAAAAGGTTAAAAAGAGAAAGGCGAAAATGTTTAAGATCAGTTCAAACCCGAATCCGCCGTCTCTCAGTGTGAAGTCACCACCTGGATTAGCTCTTTCCAGGAATTAGAGTCCTATGAGGCTTAATGTCCGGGGGACGGCCCACCAAGACACAGAGATTCGGGTCTGGGAGAAGTTGCTTATTTCTTAAGTGATCACAATATATTACATCTACAGAAAACCGTTTTCTTTTAATTGTGCATATTCGCACTTATGTCATTTTTAGAGTTAAATGCATGATTCACGTATTGCGAAATATAAATCATTGACAAAGCGGAAAAGTAAACCATCCACAAAACAGTAAGTAAATGCGGAAAGTAAAAGCGAAGAATGGAAATTACAAGGCTTCAAAAATCGAGGGATGCAACCGCCCGCTAACCTATTAATTACATTTCCCCGTGAACTATGTGCAATACCCGAAGGAAAAAGTAAAATCCTAAACATACATCTAACCTGCATCCATAAAAGTTAGCACAGGGGATATATCACGTATGCTCGATTTGGTTTTAGCGAGGCC